>PVIU01008958.1:0-79506 GCA_004026605.1 Ondatra zibethicus | reverse complement strand
GAAAGAGGGCATGGTGCCCTGCCCTGTTGGAAGTCCAAGGCCCACCCCCATCCCTCCTGGCCTAGGAAGGAGTGCATTCAAAAAGACTCGGTTCTCAAAAAGTTAATACATGCAGAAGAGATAGGTCCTGGTGTCATTGTTTGTGGGTTCTCCATCTGCCAACTTTCGCCGCCATGCGCCCATCACCCCATCCCCACTAGACGGTTCATGCCTAGTTTCACCCTGCCTGGCCACTTGTGCCTTCTCTGCCCAGCTGCCCAGCTTCTCTGGCCATGGCCCCGCCTACTCTCTACTGTAGTGCTAGCCTGCTCTAATCCCCTCTCAGCACTCACAGTTTTATAAAAATGGGGGCGGGGGGGGGGAGCTATGTCCCTTTCAGCTGTACCTCCTAAGAGCCACCGTAGTGGCTAATCTTCATTGTCAACTGTCATCAATGGGGAGACACGGCCTCTGGGTGTGCCTGCATTTTCAAGACCTGATGGGGGAAAGACCTTCCCCTAGAGTGGGTGGCATCTTCTGACAGGGACTAGGATATACAGAGGTTTGAGGAAACTTGCCTCCCCTCTTGCTAGTGAGGGAGTGTACTGTGGTGGTGGCTGCTCCTGCTACTCCTATTGTCCTTCACTGACATTGGACCAGCCCGGATCATCATGGAAGCCAACCTAACGAATCCTCTCCTAATATAAATCTGTTCTCTTGACTTTGTTCCTCTAGAGGACTCTGACTACTCCGCACCTCATCTCTCTTTTAGGGAAGCCACTGTCACATTCATTATGCCAGGTGGCCTTCTTGCTTGTACTCCGCTGTTGCTGCCTGGAGACCTATACTCCCTCTTCTACCCTCTCCTCCTCTCCCTCCCCTTCCTCTTCCCTGCCCCATTTCCCTCAGCTCCACTCCTTTCCCATGCAAATATTTTCCTTCTGTCACTTGTTGCAATGTTTTAAGGCTCCATTTAATGACCTCATCTCTATTATAAGAAATCCCTACTTTGTTTATATTTATATCCCCTTTACTCCCAACATCTCCCTTTAAAATTAAATAATAAACTTTTGAAAGTTTCCCACAGGCTCTACAAGCACCGTTCAATTCTGATGTTTTTAAAATATCTTTGAAAAGGCTCTCTGTTGCTATACATTTGTGTGAGTTGTGTATTTGTGACATAGTTAGCACTCTTTGTGTGTCTGAGCACTGTCTGTTGTTTCTCAAGACAGGGTTTCTCTGTGTAGCCCTGACTGTAGACCAGACTTACCTCAAACTCAGAGACCCTCTTGCCTCTGCCTCCCAAGTGCTGGGATTAAAGATGTACGTTACCACCACCTGGCTATCAGAGCACTTCTTTAGGATAGATCCTAGAAGCTGAATTCATAGAGAGAGGAAAAACTCAAGGATGAGTATGGGACTTTAAGGCCATAATCTGTTCTGCCAAAAAGGCCAGCCCCACTTGGATTCACACGGGGTGAAAGTGGGCATCTCATATTGGGAGAGAGGCAGGCTGACCTGTATCTCATGTTGGAAGAGAGACGGAGGGCTTTCATATGCAATGACTGCAACAGGAAACATCTCTGAATCTTTATAAATAAGCCATTATTGGAGACACCTGGACAGTGCGCCTGAAAGAAGACAGCGAGGAACCTTCTGCATCTGGGGCTCCATCATTAGGAGGAGGAAGCAGACTCTGTGGTCATTCTTGAGAGCAATAGAAGCTATCACCAGCTTGGGTATCTATGGAGCACTGTACACTGGGTGCTGTGTTAGGTCCTTATACAGGACTCTTTAAATACCCTCTGATTCCTTCAATGATCCACTTTTCATTCAAAACTCTATGTTCAATCCCCATGTGATTGTTGCATATTTTCTCTAGTTTCTCTTGCTATTTATTGCTGGTTGTATTTCATAACAGTTTGATACAATTCCAGAAATGGCTTTGGCTTTTATATCTGTTAAGACTGGCCTCGTGTTCTAAGATATTTCTATTGTGGAGAGAGTCATGGGAGCTGCTGAAAAGAATATATTTGTTGAATGGAATATTCTCAGATGACTCTAATGTCCATTGAATCTACAGTGTAAATTAACCCTAAAGTCTCATTGTTTGGTTTTGTCTGTACGACCTATATATGAAAGCCACCCACTATTATTGGATATGGCCTCTCTGCACACACTCCCCCCATTGGGTTTTTCAAGACAGGGTTTCTCTGTGCAGCCCTGGCTGTCCTGGAACTTGCTCTGCAGACCAGGCTGATCTCGAACTCAGAGAGGCAGAGGCCTGCCTCTGCCTCCTGAGTGCTGAGATTAAAGGCATGCGCCACCACCACCCAGCCAGCCGTCTCTCTGTCCCATTAAGTTTCCTAGAATTTACTTTCAGGGTGTGGCTACATTAACAATCATTAGGCATGTATTCAGAACTGTAATATCTTCTTGGCGTGTCGATCCCTTTGCCTGTGTGTCGAGATCTTCTTTGTAGCTTCTGATTAGTTTCGAGAACTCAGCTATGACGGAAATGACTGTAGCTCTTCCTGCATGTGCGGGAGTTCCTTTTGTTTGTAATAGCGCTTTCCCACCCTTTCCTTTTCCATCTGCAAAGGCCCCTGCTGGTGAGGTGTGCTTCTTACACGGGGCAGATCATTCCGTCTTAAGCTTCATATAATAGGTGAGGCCATGGCTTCTGACTGAAGAATGAAGACCACTTACATTGAATGCTACAATCAAGAGTTCTTTACCAATTCCTTTCATTTTGTGATTTCTCTAGTGCTCAGCTCTTTCCTAACTTTTATTTGCATATTTAACGTGCTCGCGTTGAAATTTATCTTTCCCTGTGTTTTGGGGGTCATGTTTCTCTTCCATCTCTGCTTGGGGATTCCTTTAACATCTTCCCAGAGGGAATGTGAACAAATGACTGACATTTGGTCATCTTGGAGGGCGCTTAGCTTGCAGTCCAACTCAAGAACAGCATTGCTGGATCCAGAAATCCAGACTGCCAGTTCTTTTCTTTCAAGGCCTACGATAAATTCACCCCAACCTCTCCTGACCTTTAGAGTTTCTGCAAAGAAATCTGCTATTTTTCTGCTTGAGGTCACCTTTAGAAAGTGAGTTGGCATTTCGCACAGCTTTCAATATCTTCCTTCATTATTTGCTGTTGCCTTTTTAAAAACTACGACATAGCCACCCCTGCTTAGGATTATAGAATCCCCTCTATCCACACCTTTCCTTAGATATTGGGAACGTCCTGATTTATTCCACTGAATACATTTTCCACACGTTTAGCATATACTTTAATGCCTCTTCCCCCACACCAAAACTGTGTCTTTTAATAACCTCCCGGAGGTCTTGCCTGTTAATTTTTTTTTCTTACTGTTTGAGTGCTCTTATTTATCAAGCTTGCCTTTGAGTTCTGACCTCTCTGTCACATGATCTATCTAATCTGATGGGTGTGGCTTCCCACTGAGTTTTTTTTTTCAACTTGACTTATTTAGCTTTCCATTTTGAAGATCTGTTTGATTCATTTTCCAAATAGCTCTTTTTATCAAACTTCTCATTCATATCCTATACTGTCTTCCTTAATTCACTTTGGCTAATTTTTTTGTATTTAACTTGAATTCATTCATTTTAAATAATATCATTTTTTGAGGTGGGCATGGTGCTGTATGACAGTAATCCTAGCACTCAGGAAGAGGCCACTGCTTCTTACCAGATTATGGATTTGAGGCCACCCTGAGCTGCACAGTGAGAACCTATTAACTCAGTGGTAAAACCCGTGCACAGCAAGCACAGCAGCCTGTGTTCTGCCCAAAGCTCTACAAATAAGACAAAGGGAATAAAACCATCATTCTTGAATTCCTTCTACAACCATCACCCCACTTCAATGCCTTTGGAGTCAGTCACTGAAGAATTCCGCACTTGGGAGGAGTCAGGCCCCCATGTTCCATGTGTTTCATATGTGCATGTTGGGAAATACATACAATAGATCCCTGATGGGCTGGTATCTCTTCCACTTCTAAACGAGAGCCGTTTCACAGATGCCAGCCTTCTCTTGATGCTGTGTCCTGAGACATCATGCTGAGACAGTCAATATGTCCAGCGCACTTGGACCCATACTCTGCTGTCCCTTTGGTGTCTTCACTGGGGGTCGCTACGTTTCGACGCTGTGCATTGTATTGATGCTTGAGTTTCCTGCTCTTCCTGTAGATCTCACAAGAGCAGCAGCATTTCCCACAGATTGGGGAGATATGCTGTGGGTGTGGGCCAGGCTCGGTCCTTAGTCCTCTAGACTTATCAATCATATACAGGATGAGGGGCTGTGGTCCCTTGAACGTGGGGTAGCTGTCTCTTTCCACGTTTCTCTCTGTTACTGCTCTGGGGATGGATGCCCTGGAAACTGTCTCCACCCAACTCCTACTCGAGCCTAGCTGAAGTCTGACCACTCTCTTTGTGGTTTCCTCCCATATTTTCGTGTTTCAGTATTCAGTGCAGTTTGATCAGAGGAGGGTTGTGTATTGAGCAAGATACACAGCTTCCTAGCTCATCTCTGGGAAAACTGTTTCTATGTGCAATCATTTGGGCTTGGTGCTAGATGACCATCAACAGGGTGCTAATTTATATTTGGGAGTCAAATGGGATGCTCCTGGGTGTTCATCTATCATTCTTAGCCTCCATTCAGTCAAGGAAAGCACCATGTCCTCTCCTTGCTTTAACCCTGATGGAACGCTTCCCACAGAAAGTCACTGACTGAGGACCTCAGAATCACATGTTTCTCACAGACTCGCCCTCCTGCGCCAGCTCCTCCTGCCACATTGGGCTGGTAACGACTTTTATTGCAAGAATTGCTTACTGGTGTCCTGGACTTGGAAGATGTCCCATGTTACACACATCAGTAGTGTGCTCGGTTCTTCCTGTCGAGGGCTGAGGACTGGTGAAGACAAGGGCTGTCCTGGAGATGGACTTCAGCCTCCTGCTTAATCCAGATCAGTCACCTCCAACCCTTTGTGCATATGTTCATGTTTGGGCAAGTGTGTAATGTGTATATTGGAGACCAGAGGTCAACATCAAGTATCTTTCTTTATTGTTCCCCACCTTACTTGTTTTGGGTGGGAGGGACAGGGCTTCTCTGGATTCTTGACTGTCCTGGAACTCGCTCTGTAGACCAGACTGGCCTTGAACTAACAGAGATCCACCTGCCTCTGCCTCCCGAGTGCTGGGAGTAGAGCCACCACTGCCCAGCTCCCAACTTACTTTTTGAGACAGAGTCTTGACTAAACCTGTAACTACACCAATTTGGCTAGACTGGCTGGCCAGCAAGCCTCTGCGATCTTTCTTTCTCCAACTCCCCAGCATTGCACCATGCCCAGCTTCTACATGGGTGCTAGGAATCCAAACTCAGGTCTCATGTTTGCATATCCAGCATCTGAGCCATCCCCCCAGGCTATCAGCCATCTCCAATCTCTGTCTTCTACATGGGGCTTAAGAAAAGGGCTACACAAAGGAAGCTGTCACAGGAATCTTTCCTCTCCCTGCCTGTCACCTATCTTTAGGTTACCTTAATGTTCCTATTCCACCCAAATCAAACACCCAATGCTGGGGACACAAAGATTCATAAACCTGGTCATGTCTAATAGGTGACATGGGTCCACAGAGGAGGATGAAGATGCTGATGGAGTTAATTTGTGAAATGAGACCCTCAAGACTATTCCCTTGTCTTTATTTGCCCAGAAGAAGTTCAATCTGATGTCTTGGCCAGTCTTCCACAATGGCATTCACAACAGATTCCCAAAGTCCCTGGATCTGCAGCCTGGACAGCCTAGCCCTGCCACTAACCTCATTCCGAAGCAGCACCTATCAGAGGGTTTTGCTTGTCACCCTCAGGAAGAAATGGGTTCTGTGCTATGCCCTGGAAATATAGCCACAAAATAAAAATTGACAGCTTTCAGGAAAACATGCCTCCATTGCTGAAATTAATTTTGATGTGTCGTTTTCTGTCCTACTAGGAAGGAAGGGGGAGGGAAAGGAGAAAGGAAGGAAGGAAGGGAGGGAAGAAGGGAAAGAAGGAGGGAGGGAGGGAAGGAGGGAGGGAAGGACGGAGGGAAGGATGGAGAGACACCAAAAAGCAAAAAATAAAAAGTAAAATACCAAAATACTCAAACAGTAAGACATTAACTGCTTAGAGGCTGAAACAGTGATTTGTGGTGCCTTCTGCCCTAAATAAAGCCTAACTCCCAAGACCCCTGGCACCTCCTTCAAATGACCAGCCTTGAGAAAGACAAAGTTATAAAAATTACTATAACGAGAAAGATAGAAGCCCTTCCTGTAAGATCTCTCCCTGTAAAGATCCCTTACTACAAGGATCCCTTCCTATAAGGATCTCTTCATGTAAGGATCCCTTCCTATAAGGATCCCTTCCTGTAAGAATCCCATCCTGTAAGGATCCCTCCCTGTAAGGATTACTTCCTGTAAGGATCCCTCCCTGTAAGAATCCCATCCTGTAAGGATCCCTCCCTGTAAGGATTACTTCCTGTAAGGATCCCATCCTGTAAAGATCCCTTCCCTACAAGGATTCTTTGCTACAAGAATCCCTTCCTATAAGGACCTTTTCCTATAAGAATTCCTTGCTATAAGGAATGATTCTTTCTCTGAGAATTTGCTCTCTGAGCATCTGTTAACAGTGTTTATTCTTTATTTAAAAAAACTTTTATGTCAATTCTGAGCAGAAAATACTTTTCCCTCTGTTCTCATGGCTCTTACTTCCCAGCATGACAGAAGGAGAAAGAGAGAAAAAGAAGATTGGGTGGGACCACAAAATTGGTCTCACCGTCCAGTGAGTCACAGCTCAGTCTGAGAAACCCTGACTGGGGACTGGCAGCCTAGTTTAGATGTGCCAGAAAGGAATACTGTGGCTGGCTAAAAGTACAAGCATTAGGAACAAGCTGCAAATTCAAGCCCTCTTCTCCCACTTACTATGTGTGGGAATTTGGGCAAGCGACTTATCTTTTCTATGCCTCACTTTCTTTGTCTGAAAAAATGGGATGATGGCAACAACTCTCTCCCACAGTTGGTACAAAGATTGAATGAGGTCAAAAACATGTGAAAGTCTAGAAAATAGGCATCTAATAGGTGTTGTCTAAAAGTATGAGCTGATAGCAACATCATCACCACCATCCCCACTATCATCATCATCACCATCATCATCACCACCATCATCATCATCACTACCATCACCACCACCATCATCATCATCACCATCATCATCATCACCACCATCATCACCACCATTATCACCACCATCACCATTATCATCACCACCACCACCACCACCATCACCATTATCATCACCAACATCACCACCATCACCATTCTCATCACCATCTCCATCATCACCACCACTACTATCATCACTATCACCTTCACCACCACCACCACTACCACCTCCATCATCACCACCACTTTTGACCCTCCAGTTATTCTACCCTAAGTTGAAGCTCACTTATAATGGCACTGCCAAGAGAATATTAAGGCAACACTGAAGAGTTTATTTGCAAAGCTGAACAAAACTACACAGGGTAAAAGGCAAGGTGTGGCAATGCACTGGGATCTGGTTCATACAGACTCCTTCCCATTCCTATTTTCAGAAGATAGTCAGAAGGGTCCCCTGCGACCCCAGTCCGGTGTCCTAGAGAACATGGCTCTTCTGCTTTCTTCTAATAAACAATACCTTTCCTCATTGGTGTTCTGTGATCTGTCTAGAATCTCAAGTCCTTGGTGAGGGTTTCTGCTATGTCTGAATGCTGCTGTCCCCAATAAATGATAAAAGTCAAATATTAATACTTTATACCCAAATAAATGTTATCAAGCAAAGGAGCCTTTAGGAGAAGATTGGGTCAGGGATCTCCCCTCATGAATCAGATGAATGTCCTTATAGAAGAAGCTGCATGGAACCCTTTCATTCCCTTGCCACAAGAGGACACAACAAGAAGTCACCATGCATTTTCTCAGCAGAAAGTAGTAGCTTTTCACCAGCCCCACTAATTTCCACCTTCCCACCTCAAGAACTGTAAGCAGTAAGTTTCTGCTGTTTACAGATTGCCCTGCCTAAGGTATTTTGCTATAGCAGCTTGCACAAGCTAAGATTTCTCTTCTTACAGAGACTCCTTGGGGCTATAGTAGGATGTCAGTTGGTAGCTAGGAAAGGTGCTATTTCTTTTCTCATCATTTCAGTGCACTCCATCACTAAGGAACAGCCCACAAAATGGGTTTAAAAGGAGAGAGAAAAGAAAACCTCTAAGAATTCCAATGTCTAACATAAACTAACCCACCTCACTCAGTGCATCGTATACTTAGGTGGAAAAAATTGAAGACACCTGCCATCAGATAGAGGGGAATCCAAATTTCTAGAACATTCTACCCATTTGCAAAGAGCAAATTCAGGAAATAAAGAGCTGGAGACTTGAAGTAAATGTTTCATTGGTCATGATGATCAAAAGATGACAATTAACACACACACGCACACACACAGACCTTATACCACCCACTGAAGGGCAGGTCTCACTCCATCCAGATGGGCTTGTCCTGCTGGCCCTGCAGCCATTACCCCACCAGGACTCTGCCCTTCACTATGAACTTCTGCCTCGGTTCTCATCTTCTCTCCACTCAGAACCTGGAGGCCGGTGTCCAGGCAGAGCCGTGAAAAGCGGGGGCCTTGGCCCAAGTCTTCAGTCAGTGGACAGTATCATAATGTCCATGGGCTCATCTCTACCTCCTTTTTGACACTCTCTCCTTCTGTCCCCTCTCCCACCCCTTCATTGTTCCCCAGAAACAAATAGGATGGCTTCACTGGTCAATCTTTACATATACAAACACCAAAAGCAGAGGAAACGCCCCTTGGCCACCCCCCTCCCCCCAAACCCCAGTGCTGGGAGAGCAGCCAGCAGCTGAGGCTGCTGGAACCAGGTTGCTGTGGGAGCCGTCCGGCTGTCCTGGAAGCTTCCTTGGCCTCTGGGCTTTACCTCGAGGCCTCTTCCTTCAGCTCCTTGTTCTTCCGCACCTCCTCTGCGTGCTTGTCCTGGGAAGGAAGGGAGGGACAAGGGCAGGTCACACAAGGCTGCCAGGGGAGGTCAGAGGGCAAGAGAACGGAAAGCAAAGGTTGGTAACCACAGGCAGAGCAGAGTTGTCGGTGAAGCCATCCTGAGAGGGGTGGAAGGAGGCAAGTAAGATGCAGGACACAGGTGTGTATGCCTACAAGTACACAGAGCCCATGGACCAGTGAGTTCCCATATCCCGTAGGACTCCGAGACACCGAAGGTTCTCTACCTCCACTGGTCATTCTGGCCCTTGGAATGGCCACTTGACTTGACTAAATATAAGGAGCCACTTGGAACAGCTAGTTTCAGGAGAATGGGAAAATAATCAGCCCATGGCCAGCATCCCTGACACATCACAGGTGCGTTATTCCTCTCGCCTCTCTTTGGCGTTGTCTTAGACTATTAACTGAAGGTGGACACTCGGGTTACATACTGACGGAGAACTGTTGGGAAATAGTGCTTGACTCCAGACAACAGACTCCCTTACATGTGTTGGGAGACAGCCTTCATTTGTTTCATAACAAAATCTAGCCAAAAGACAAGATCTGCCCTCCCATCCCCAGCCAGCTGTGTGACCTGCAGAATTCAGCCAAAAGACAAGATCTGCCTTCCTGTCCGCAGACAGCAGCTGTGTGGCCTTAACTGACTGTTGTATCTAACCAGGCATCGAGTTCTTGGATCTTTCCAGTGGGGCTGAGGATGCACAGCTGGTTCACCTCCAAAACTCTAACAAGTGTCTACTCATGGGACCACACCACACCTGCCTTCCACATCATTCCAGCTCAGCAGACAAATATTTGGGTCCTTGCTCAACAATCCCCCTACCAGATCCTGGTGTTCCCGCATCTGGATGGCAGAATAACATGTAATAGACCCACTAAGGCCACTAAGGTTCCTAGGATACATCTTCACCTACAAGTTTATCCCTCCAGAGGTCTTAAAGATTTCCACAGGCTGAAAGCAAGAGGCAGTAGGTCCGGTTCTCAAACGCTGATGTGTATCACATGACCTGAAGCCCACACATTCCTCAGACCTTGCCTCTAGAGAGCCAGGTAATAAGTCTGGGCTGGGCTTTTAATGCCTACGGATTCTGGTCATTACCCACACATAGACAGCATTGTTGATGCTGACTGACGGCATCCCTGGTCCGTGAACAGAGGTATAGAGGAAAACCACATGCCTAGCTCTCAACCTTGCCTCCTACCTCCTCCCATGAGTAATTACAAGTGGGGACCAAGGTCCCAGAGGAAAGATGTCCTCTCAAATGTCTCATCTGGCATCTTAATTCTTAGCATCTACTTGAAGTACACAGCTGTCATTCCTCAGACAGCCTTGTCTCCACCTCCACCTCTGCTTTCAAGGGGATTGCTATGCAGAGCCATAGGTTTCTGGCCTCTGCTTGCTTGGTCTCCAAAGAACCCCTTGCTGTTGAAAACTTGTGAGACAAAACTGAGATAATTTCTCTGAGACAGGCAAGAAAGCAGCCACTCGTAGCTGACAAAGGGCCAAGGCCAGTGCTACTGTTTGTGTGCTATATGGATCTCAGTGAGTCATTTGACCTCTGGAATGGTTTCCTCATCTGAACTTAGAATGACACCTGTCCTGCTACCTCATAGACTTGTGATGACCATGTTACAATAAAAATTAGGGA
Organism: Ondatra zibethicus; assembly: GCA_004026605.1. NCBI lineage: Eukaryota > Metazoa > Chordata > Mammalia > Rodentia > Cricetidae > Ondatra > Ondatra zibethicus. Next base: position 68,790 of record PVIU01008958.1, on the reverse strand, counting down.
GTTTTATAAACAAACTCTAATATAATCTAGTTTTGTAACTTATTTTAGATTGGATCTGTAAGCCTATAACTCTCCCATCCAAACTGCAGTTTCTTCAAGAATTTGTCTTGGGGCTGGGGCTATGGCTCAGTTGGTAGAGTGCCTACTTTTGCAAACACAGAGCCCTGGGTTCAACTCCCAACACTCCATAAAACAGGCTTGGTGGCACACACATGAAATCCCTGCCCTTGGGAGGTGGAGGCAAGAAGGTCAGAATTTCAAAGCTATCCTCAGCTACCGACCTACATAGCCAGTTTGAAGCCAGCCTTGGATACGTGAGACACAGTATGGAAAAGAAAAGGCGATGCTAGGTTTTCCTACAGTATCTCTCATTCCTTAACCACAACAGCCCTAAGTCAGACCCAGACTGTGTCCCTCCCGAAAGAAGGGAAGTCTTGCTGTCCCTTGTGGAATTGACCGGCAAAGCATGGGGCTGCCACCTACTGGCCAACTCCAGAGCCTGTGCAGCTCACATTCCTGGATGAAGCCAGATCTTTCTAGCAACTGTTGCCAAGGGCCTGAAGTTCTAGGTGGGTAGGCGGGAAGGAATAAGGACCACGCTGCTCACCATGGGACGAGGCCACCGATCGGTCCCGGGAGTCACCGCGCAGCAGGCGGCTCCTGGAAATAAAACACAGAGCTAAAGCTTCCCAGGAGCTGCAGGAGAAACTGAGGCAGCCTGGGATTCATAGAATGAGGCCAGCATGTCTTCCAGAGAAAGACACGGAGGACCAACCCCAGTCTCTCACACCTTTCAGATGCAGGTGACATTTTGGTTGTTGACAAAGGTAGACTATTCGCTGGCTCTTATCAAGAACTCTGGGGAGAATCCTCTTTGCTGTGTCGCTGGCAACCAAGCTTATTGTGCCCCCGGCTCAGAGCCATGCTCAAGTTAGCATCTTTCATAAAGCCAAATCTGCCCATTCAAGGATGAAGCCGGAAATGTGCAGACATAGGTCTCTCCTTAGATACTTGCACTAGACAGGCTTTCTCTAGAAAAGACGGGTGCCGGCAAGCTCCTGAGACAGTGATAAACATCAGTTGTAAAACTCTAGAAAATCCCCCCTGAGGCCACCCAAGGTATGGCGTGTGCTTCTTGCCTGTGACTTCCCAAATCCTACCCCTAGAACGACGAGGACCCTGCCTGATGGAAACATTTCCATTCCTGCAGAGGCTGCTTCCTGCAGAGTGATGAATAGGTCACGTGTACTTGCCTTCGAAGGAGCCTCCTGCCAATCCAGGATTGCTTACCTTCTCTTGCAGCCGCTCCAACATGGCGGCCAGGTGAGCCTCCCTGTTCTCCTTATTGGACTCCATCTTCTGGGCCAGCTTCTCTTTTGCCATCTTGATGAAGTTGTTGTTTTCCTCAATGGCTTTCTGGATCACCTCTCGCTCGTGCTCTCGTTTCTCTGCTAGGTGCTTCAGGAGCTCCGCTTCCTGGTACTAGGGGAGCCCAAGAAAGAGAAAGACACTTTAGGGTGGATTTCTCACATCGCAGATGAACAGTGCCACACCTGGATGAGATCCATCCCTGAACCTGGTCCTCTGGCCCAGGAACAGGAAGCAATGCCTCGGGACCACCTACAAAGCTTTCCATCGTCTTGGACTTTCTTAGCCCTTTTCTAAATAGCTTCCGAATCTTTTCTCTCATTTGCATTATTTGTTCTTTCACTCATTCATTCACAAATACTAAGAAATCTTATATTAACCTCAAGTCACTCACAGCTCCAGACACCCAGGAAGGGAGCAAATAGCCCAGTAGACACAAACACGATCCTTAATAAATAACTGAAACCCAGCCCTGCCTGTGATAAATGCCTTGGAGGTAAAGGGAGGGGCCACAGAATTCAATGGATAACTTTTTTTCTTGAAAGATGGAAAAAACCGCTCATGATAAAATGGCATCTGAGTTGAGCCAGGAGAAACAAAGAAGTTGAATGCAAGGTCAGCTGTGAGAGGAATGTGACACCCAAGCCGCTAAGCAAACTGCAAGCTCACCCAGTACACATTCATGGTCTTGTCTTCTTCAGGGTAGTGTCTCAGCCTATGCCCAGCATTCGGGATACGCTGTCTAAACATTCTCAGGTTCACTGTCCGCTCTTACCCACCTCAGAGACACCGCCTCTCTCCTCCTTCCTGCTCACACTGGGATGAAAGGAAGCAAGATTAAAAAAAAAAAAAGATCTGCACTAACCTTCCTTCGCTCCTCCGCTGCTTCTAGTTTCTTCTGAATCTCTTCTAGTGATGGGTCTCGCCGTCGGGGGAGGGAAGCATTAAATTCAGGCACCCCATCGAAGGACGGTGGCTTCAGGATGACTTCAAAGGACTGGCCCGAGGTGCACTTGTTCAGCTCAATGACTTCCATGTCAGAGATGACACACCAGTTCAGGTCCACGGTATCTGCTATAGAGGGCAGAATTGGGGCTGCTTACCTGCCGAGGAGCAACTGGGGACCCAACGAGCATGCACACATGCACACAGACACAGGGAAGCTGGGGTCCCAAGGCACACCAACGACTAGGGTTTGGTGGATCCTGAACACCATACCCTAAGGCCAGTGACTTTGACAGAGTAAGGTTTGGGGCTCCCTGGGCAAGGATCCCAGGAGCTGCAGGAAGGCCAGTGGTTGCCGTTCCTCACTGGTGATGGACATCAATTCATTTCACCCACCGCCCACCCCCAGTCCCTCCTTGCCCTGGTCCCTCTGACGGCCTGTGGACCTCTCCCCTGGCTCCCGCCTACCCTGTTCTCTTCTTTCTCTCCAGTCAGCACTGCCTTTCCGCTGGCTTTGACCTTTCCTCCTACACTGTCTCCCACACCAGCCTAAACAGAAAAAACGGTCTCAGGTCACCCAAACACCACCTCTCTCATTGACAGACCAAACCCAACCGCTTCCTTGCAACCAGAAACGAAGAGATGACCTGACTGTCCCCTGACCACTCCTTGTGAGAGCGTGGCCATCCAGTACTCTGTGACAGGGTTTGGGGACTCTGACAGCGCTACTGTCACCAGGCAGGAAGTGCCCTTTTCCACCTCGGGGCTGTTGGGAACATCTCTGTCTGTCCCTGGAGGTCCTGCTGAGCACATCAAGTTTTCTTTTCTGTTCTGTGTCTTTATGCTCCTTGCATCCTCTGTGGCATCAATTTATTCAAGGAATGTGCGAAAGGGACCCCAAAAGCAAGTGCTTCCAGAGGGTCCAATCCAGACCCCTGGCTGCTACCTGGCACCCCAGGCCACATCCCCTGGCCTTGGACCCCCTCAGGCTCTGGGGAAAAAGACACATTATGACCAGGACAGTTTTACAAGATGGAAGGGTCGATGGGGGGCACCCACAAACACAGGACACAGAAGCCTCCGCCCTTCCCTTTCCCAGCCGAACTCCCACTCACCTTCATATTTGTAGGATTTATTCAGGGAATCAGACAGGAAGCAGGAGCAGAACAGAGACACCAGCGGGAGCTCCTTCATCTTCTCCTTGTAGGCTACGAGAGAGCAAACCAGTGAAGATGAGTCCCCAGAAACCAGCACTTCTATGAGTCAGCCCAGGCTTTCTGGATCCAAAATATCCAAATCTGGGCCTCCTCAGGCTTGAAATTTGACCTTTCCATTCACACAACTGGCCCCATTCTTCCGTCAATACCAAATGCAAAGTACCCTCTAGAAAAGACCCCAGGTGCCAGCGTCTCCACCCTAGTCCCCATCGCCATCTCCTACTTCTACCCAGGGACAGACCAGGTCCTTGACTCTTCATTCTGCTGAAAGTATTTGACATGGCTGCCTAAAGGGTCAAGCAGTTAATACAGGGGACTTCCTTGCTACTCCCCTAGTGGTACAGGCCCTTTCTAGAGGAAGTCAGATCGGCAGTCTTCCCACAACTTCCCAGCACAGGAATCAAACCAGGGGAGTGGCTGTCCACAGAGGAAACATGTGTCCCTGATGGCAGGAGTCTCTGGAGGCCACAGGTCATCATGGTGGCCCTTCCCCCCACAGAACCCTGTTTTATGCACAACATGCGAGACTCCCAGAGAACCAACCCCACCACATGCTGGTGCTCATTTTCTCTTAAAAACCTGAAAGCATCATTTCAACACTATTATAAAGATGTTAATTTAAAATTTTAAATAATATGCGAATGAGCAAATGAGGGAAAAAATTTAGCCGGGATCCACTTGACACCCAGAAATGACTTTGCCTCTGCCTCTCCACCCTCTCTTCCTATGCATCTGTAAGAGCACATGCCTAGAGAAAGAGGGCTGGGGAGCTGGCAAAATGCCTGCCTTGCAAGTCCAAGTTTTGATTTCCAACACTCACATGTAAAAGCCACTGGGGGAGGGGGGCAGGAACAAGAAGACCCCTGGCACTCGCTGGCCAGACAGTTTATCCGTATCAACAAACCTCAGGCCAGTGAAGGAGCCTTTCTAAACACAGCAAGATGAATGGATCCAGAGAAATGACACGTGATGTTGTTCTCTGACCCCTACATGCCTGTGGACACGCATATATGCCATGCACCAAAGTGTCACACATACACATGCATCTCAGCACACAGGAACACGCACGCACACACACACACAGAGAGAGAGAGAGAGAGAGAGAAAGAGAGAGAGAGAGAGAGAAATGGCGTGTGCTATAGTGTCCATCACTGAACAATGCATGTACCTACCTGCGAGGGTCATGTTGGCTGGAATCTGGTGATTGGATTGACTGAAAGTCACAGCAAATGTTTATTGCCAGCTCAGAACACGATCCCAACCCTAAGAAAGAGAGACCAATTCAACTGACAGGTTCTTACCATAAAGACAGCCTTTTTAAGCACCAAGGGAATCTTGTGGATACTGCATCTGCTATGACCTCCAGGCCTCCCCTCTCCAGCTTTCACTCCCCCCCCCACTCTCCTCCACATCTGCCCAGGCAGATTCAGTTCACACACCAAGGATCCCTTCACAGTTGACTGGAGGCCTCAGAGCGTGTAAATACGGGTTGCCCCAACTTCATCTCTCAGGGGTATTTATCTGTCTCCCTGTGTAGGGTAATTGCCTGGGAATACCTGGGAGATGAGAGGAAACATAGCTTCACTGAGGACCAGTGGTGAATGCTTGGCATGGAGACTGCTTGGTATTTGGCCACCTTTGATGGTTACTGTGTCAGGGCAGAGTGATATGAGCCAAGAGACTAATACTTTATTCCTTCATCCTCAGGAGACACAGGGACTTGAAATCCCTTTCTTTAGGGAGTGAGTATATCCCCTTCTGGAGACCAATGCCCACACAGACAGGAGGTCCTGGGGGGTGGGGTAGTGGGTCCAGTTCCAGCCTCAAAACTAGACTGCTGCGGAGTTGATGACAAGTGCCATCTCACCCTGTCACTTTGCACACCTAAGCCTTGTGCTCACAGTCTTTATTCTGCACAGACTTGCACTTGTGAAATGGGACAAACTCTGCCCAGCACCCAGAACCCAGCACCTGGCATCCAGCAACCAGGAAACACCCTTCCTCTGCCCATTGTATCAGGGAGGCTCCCACCAGCCCGGTTTGACAAGACAAAGAGAGAGAAATCGAGCACAGATTTGAAGCAAAACCCAGTTGCCCTTAGAGGACTGTTCTCCATTTTTGAGCCAAAGACCCTGCCAAAGCTTTCTTCTGCCAACACAATAGGCCTTTTCTCCATGGTGTCAGTCTGGTCCTGATGGTACCAGTGAGTCCCTGAATATGGAGACAGGCCTGGTGCCTGAGGACAAAGTCCTTGGTCATGAGCCCAGCATTCATTCAGGTCCAGAGCGATTGAAGAGGAGTTGACTCGATGAGAAACATTGTCCAGGGGAGGCAGAGACCTAGGGCCTTGATCAATAGGCCAGAAAGGGAGGTGGGAACAGGGAGAAGAGGAAGAAAACACCCATCCAAGACAGAAGAGGGATGAGCAGGTGCAGCCGTGTGGGGCCATGTCCTTGGTTTGAGCTGAAGGGACAAGACCCTGAACACATAAAACGCTTTACGTTTTCTCCCAGTTGATCCTCACATGAGCCTAAGTTGTACCAACAAGGCAGATGCCATCATCTTTGGATTCAGAAGAAGAACCTGCAGCTCAGAGACATTGAGACACCTGCCCAGGGTCACAGAGCTCAAAGGGATCAGCCTGGGTCCAGACCCAGAGCTTCTGAATTATAAGAGCAAATGGAAGAGCAAGACAACTGCTACTTGTCCCTCGTGGTCCCAAGGACACAGAAAAGACCAATCTAGCCTAGAGGTAGGAGGGAATTTATTTTTCCCAAGTATGTACACAAGTACTTTCCATATGGGAAAACCTGGGCTATGAGTCATTGGAACACAAAGAATGTTGGAAAGGCAGAGAAAGGCCAGGGCAGGGACCAGGGGAGGTGACAGAGTGACAAGGAACTTGTCACAGATCTCAGCCCTGTGCGGTTTGAACCTGCACAGTTAAAACTCACAGACACAGAGCAGTTGCTTTGTTAAACACTCACTGTAAGTTTCACAGTTGCCTTTTGAAGGGGTAGAAATTCTCATAAATGAAGGGGTCAGGGCAAGCCCATTCAGTGCCCTGGGTTGAATAAGGTGTATGCACATCCCCTAACATCATGAATGTGCTTTCCTGGGAAGAAAAAAAAAACATTGCAGATAAGAATAACAACATTAAGATGAGAGAGCGCATCCTTGATGACCCAAGTGGGCTTATGTGTGAGGACAGAAGTAGGGACCAGATGATGCAGCCACAAGTCAAGGAATGCTTAGAAACACCAAGCTGGAAAATGCAAGTAAGGATTCTCCCTAGTGTCTTTTGACAAGGTGGTTTTGAACTTGTAAACTCCTGCTATGTGGTGGGGATATGCCAGCTCCCATAGTCTCAGTACATGACAAACCCATGGTTCTACTGAATCTCAACAGCTAGTTTTTATACATAGCCTGATTGGTTACACAACATAATCCATGTACGAGGACCCAGAGATACATGGGACCCTTCAAAACTCTCATCCTGACCATCATTTCTATTGTAGTCAAGACCTAAGAGGCACTCTGAGAAAGGCTACAGAAGATACCATAGGCAATGCTTTCTGGAGAGAAGAGCAATGCAACTGTTTAAGCCCCTGGGGGTGGCAGTCACAGTAGGGAGCCTGGCTTTCCCCATTATTAGCTTGTGGCATCAGTGCTTGGTGGCAGCTAGTCAAACCCACCTCTCCCAGCCCTCTCTGCCTGTGGTATGGCTCCTGCTCTGTAGCTATGGTCACGCCATCGTGTTATAACAACACACAGCCTAGAGGTGGGGACCACTGGGTGTGCCCACAGCTGCCAGGAAGAGAGGTAGGGAGTGTTACACCACAGGTCAGAGCACAGAATGCTAGAATGCATGGAGGCGTGAGGAAGAGGCACTGGTGGCCAGCAGAGGGGCGAGGCAGAGCTTACCTATCAGGAAGAGATTTACCCATGACATCAGGCATCTGAGCATCAGAAGGCAGCCCCCACGCTAAGCACAGCCCAGGCCCATCCTAAGCCTCTTCCCATGCTTACTGTTAAGGCAGAGGCCAACCCCAGCCCTTCAACCACCCCTAAGGGAGACAGCAGAAAACTGACTGTACACCAGGCTCTAAAGCCAATGTGACAGTCACACAACAGTTGCCACAGAAATAACAAGGGCTCAGGATGGTGGTTTCTGGGCTCCTGCACAGAGCATGACACAAACTGGTTGGTCAAAAGTAAGAGTCTCCTGACCACCCAGCACCCATGCTGCGGGGACTGGGTCAGGGTAGTATGTGGTCAGAGGACTGTCAAAATCAAGAAGACAGCTTAGCCCAGGTTGGAGGAGGCTGTTATCCAGCGTGGGTTCCTTGTACCTAGAACCACAAAGGGGCTTTGGAACTTGACTGTGCTGAAGTGTGGATCATGCATATTCGGGAACAGAGGGGACCCACATGCAGACTGTCTTGAGAGTCAGAATAGGAACAGGAATATGGCAGACAGATGCCTCCACACCAGTGAAGGGGTTTATATCTTTTTATTTTTTCAAGCCATTGTCATCTGTTCGACGAGAGCCAAGATGGATGGGGATGCTGAAGGTGACAATAGTAATAATGGCTATGAGTTTTGACTGCCTGCCTTGTTCCAGAGGAGCTGCAGGTTTATCTCAACTTAACCTAAGATCATGAGGACGTCAAAGTTCAGCAATGTAGTATAGATTGCACCGAGTCTTATAGGTCATAAGATGCTGAGCTGGGACCCATTTCTATACTGAGGGCAGCTGTGCAGACTCCAGTGTGGGCTGTTGAGTCTGTGTGGGTTTCATGAGAAATCTGTTTATGTCTTTAGAATCTAACATTATGGCTAAGAGGTGTTGTCTGGCCATATCAACTTAGGGACAAGACTAGGAGGGGTGATTGGAAGCCATGGCCAAGGTCAGAGTATTGGGGACCTGCCTAGACTGAGTCACACTCTGGAGTCACACCCAGCGCTGCTGCCCCAATTACAAACTGATCCTCACACAACGCCGGTATCTAAGTGACTGTGTATGGAAATGCAAATAATCTCACTTTTCTACTGTTGGATTAAAACACTAGCATGTTAAATAGAGTAAATCTGTGAGCGATACTATGCACAAAAGCAACCAGGCAACCAAGAACACAATCAGACACAACACATGAAGCAAATTAAGTGGGTGTGGTTGATGGTGAAGAGGCAGAGCCAAGGCTGAGGACTGGAGAGGAACCTTCTAGCTGGAAGAGAGAAGAAAAGATAGCTAAACTGGGGGCTGGAGAGATGGCTCAGTGGTTAAGAGCACTGACTGCTCTTCCAGAGGACCCGGGTTCAATTCCCAGCACCCACATGGCAGCTCATAACTGTCTGAAGATCCAGTTGCAGGGGATCTGACACCTTCACACCAATGCACATACAATAAAGTTAATAAACCATAAAAAATATTTTAAAAAAAGATAGCTAAACTGGATAGATGAAGTCCTCATGATATCAGAAACCAGGTAGACAGGCAATCACAGGGCTGATAGCTCCCCATGAGGAGCATCCGAGACCTCCCAGTCACAGCTAGATGAGGACGGTTTGGTGAGAAGAAGCTAGGTCGGCCCACGATACTGTGTTACACTTGACTACCCAGACTGACTCTGCCCGAGATGTCAATCCTGAGTTCACTGGGGACAAGGGATCTTGGGGTTACACAGTGAGCTGTTGGTAGAGGAAGAACCAGAATGGAAGGTCCTGGGTTCCAGTGCCTTTCCCCCTTTGTCCTGGGCCCCTTTCACCTTCCTGAATGGGACAACAACCCACAGTGGAATCTGCAGAACTGCCCTCAGTATAGAAATAGGTTTCTAGAAGGGACACCGTTGTAGGATATTGTGGCAGCACCAAGGCTCTAGGCTTTCTGGGATTGGCTAGTGACCTGGAACCACAGCAGTGTGCTGAGTGCTCCAGAGAGATGTGGCCACTTACCCTGCATATGGCCAACCCTGGAGTGTCTCGAACTGCCCACACAGGGGCAGAGTGGATACATACTTTGTTGCTGTGATAAATCCCTGGCTATTGCTACTGGACTGTTTAGGAACCCACGTGGACTGTTTCTGAGGGATCAGCAGTTAATGCATGTCCAAGTGGTTTAAATAGAGCTGTCTCTGGCAAGGGTTCTAGAAGACAAATATAGGGATTCTGGCGCCGATTCAAGATGGGAACTTCGTGGGCGTGGGTGTAATGAATTCTAGCCTAGCTCCTCTAACCACAGAGTGCAGAAAAAGGCCGCTCCAGGCTGACACTCTTCTACGTCTTGATGCCATGTGCTGCCCTAGACGCTTCACATATTTTCACTTTGGGCTGAAATCATGTTCCCACAGAGGAATAGCCTTGCTTACTTCCCGCTGTCCCAAGGCTCTGATTGTCGTTGTGTGTTTTATTTGTATTTAAAAATCAAAAGGAGATCATTTATTTTTTCATGAATGTGGTTTTCATTCTTTCCACACTAGTTATTGAATATTAAATGCTGTGCCAAGCTCTTTCTTAAGTACTGGGATGGCCAGAGATTGTTTAGTGCTGGAGGGAAACTGAGTGGTGGGTCCTCTAGGAGTTCTACAGGGGCTCTGCTGGCCTCTGGCAGATCCATGCAGAGCCTGCATCCCTAGGGAGACAGGGTGAGAGCACCACCAAGCATGAAGAAGTAGGACATGCAGAGGGGACCTGGTTGACAAAACAGGGTTTGAGTGACTGGCTTTGGAGACTGCCCCTGTTGAATCATCCATTGAGGGCTTCCAAGGGCTCTGGTGGGAAGCCGTGCCAGGATCATGGGTCAGGAACTCCTAGAGAGTGCAGAACAGATGTCAGAAGGAAGTTTCAGATGGCTTCTAGGACATCTGCCCAGTTTACAGCAGAAGCCTGGAAACCTGAGTCTGCAAAGGCCTCAGGGCTCTCACAGCCCTGCGGAGAGGCAAGATGGGGACAGGGAACCACAGCCAGAAAAGGTACAGCCCCAAATAATGCTCTGTAAAGGGACATCTTGGGCTATTTTTATTCCCAGTTCAATACATGCAGAGGAATCACTGCCAGAAGTCAAGTCCAGGGCAGGAGTTTCCATTCAGGCCTGCTAGGTGGAATGCTGAGAGTGTGGCCCAGACACACAATAAGGCCCAGGAGTCAAGGACACTTGCAGGCATCTGTGCAGGGAGCAACATGCAAGTCCTCATTCCTAACAGCAGCAATGTAGATGTTTAAGAACATGCATGGTGTGTATCCATACATACCGCTTTGTACACAGTGTACATCCATACACACCCCTTTGTACACAATGTATATCCATACACACCCCATTGTACACAGTGTGTATCCATACACACCCCTTTGTACACAGTGTGCATCCATATACACACCCCATTGTACACAGTGTGTATCCATACACACCCCTTTGTACACAGTATGCATCCATATACACACACCCCTTTGTACACAGTGTTCATCCATACACACACCCCTTTGTACACAGTGTGTATCCATACACACCCCTTTGTAAACAATGTGTATCCATACACACCCCTTTGTACACAGTGTGTATCCATACACACCCCTTTGTACACAGTGTGCATCCATATACACACACCCCTTTGTACACAGTGTTCATCCATACACACACCCCTTTGTACACAGTGTGTATCCATACACACCCCTTTGTAAACAGTGTGTATCCATACACACCCCTTTGTACACAGTGTGCATCCATACACACCCCTTTGTACAAAGAGTGCATCCGTACACACCCCTTTGTACACAGTGTGTATCTATACACACCCCTTTGTACACAGTGTGCATCCATACACACCCCTTTGTACACAGGGTCACATGGCATTAACTTTGCACGTAAGGAACAGAGACTCTTCACTCCTGAAGCCTACCACTTCCCTTCATCCTCTCAGCACTTCCCTCTGGGGTTTTTCTACCCCACCCCCACCCCGAGTTTATCACATACTTAGAATCATTTCACCCTCCCTGAATCCTGCAATACAGACACCAGACGGCTATTTACAAGATGATCATCCGGGGGAGGGGCGAGGAACGAGCAAACAAGAAAATACCCTTCCCTGACATTTTAAAAAAAAAGCATTTGGTTTTGGTTTTGGGGTGGAGGTTGTTTTTTTGTTTTTAGAATTCAGACTTTTACATCCTAGACCCAGCAGGAAGAAGGAAGCCATAGAGATCTATGCATCCACCCACACACAGATGTACCTCCTCCTCTTTCTCCCCCACCATACTCCTACACAGACACATTGCCTCTTCATCCAACAGAGTCAGATCCAGGAGTCTCTTCCAAAGTCTCCTCCCACAAGGTTCTACTGTCTGACCCTGTGGACAGTAGTGGATTGAGGAAGGAGCAGAGAAAAGAGACAGACCCGAAGGGGCAGAAGCCTGAATGTGACTGGCCTGACTTGTGACAGCTCCCACAAGGAAGGACCTGGCACAGAAGGGTGCGGGACAGAGCACTGGGCCTCTGTGGATTGTCTGGAGACTGGATCTTGAAGTCCTGGCCAAGTGGGACACAAACACAGGGAGAAAAATAAAACAAGGTTCTCTTTGGTGATGATCTTGATCATTCAGTATCCAGGCGTTTAAAATCAAGAACACAGGTTAATTGGGGTTTTCCCCTTCTCTCTACATGGTTGGCTTGGTGCAGAGACCATTCCCTCTCCTTACCTTTTCCCACTTGCTCCATTTTTCTTGTCCCATAGTCTGCCTTTGCTGTTCAACCATCTTATTCTCTGTATCTGTTTCATAGTCTTGGATGCTTGGTTTTGTTTTGTTTTGTATTAAACACTAGCAACTAAACCTAGGACCTTGTGCCTGGTTCACAGCATTCTACCACCGAACCACATCCCTACATCTTCATCCTCCTTGCTTAAGCATCAGCCAACCCAGTTCCCTCCAAAAAAGCAAATATGGTTATTCATAAAATGTCCAAACCTAAGTGGAAGACACTCCCACTTCCCAGTTTTCTTCCATCTTTCTTATCTGCGAAAGGTTCCCTGCACGTCTAGAACCATAGACAACACTGAATTCTCTAATACACCACACCCCACTTCTATACATGTATACTTTTAATAAAATAGAATCTATACAGAAGGCGCAATTAAAGACCAACAACAGCAATTATAAAATAAAGCAATGATAACATTATATTGGTAAAAGTTACTTCAGACTCCTCAATTGCTTTTTTTCCTGGAAATTCCCATTTAGTATTTTTGGATGTAATGGGTCTTGGGTAGCTGAGACAAAGGAAGGCAAAACCTTGACTAAGGGTGCGGTTGTGGTATGTCTGTTCAACAGTGTCCTGGCTGTGCATGCTACATGGTCAAAATTCTCTAGCTCTAGGAATCCTTCCAAACACAGTGTGGCCTTTCTGGTTAAACAAGACTGAGATTTCACTGTAACTTTGGGTCACTTATCTGGTACCCGGGGATAGAAACCGGAGAACAGCACACCAAGTAAAATAAGTCAGAAAATAACGAGTGGGTCCCTTGCTAGGAGGCGCCTGGTGGAGACACATTCGGAGGTGGAAAGCGAGTGAGCGGTGCCAATGGGGCCATGGTGATAAGGACTGGGTATATAACAGATCCACTGTCTCAGATCTTCAGGATGAAAAGATTCCTGAATGCTGGGTGGTGGTGCACGCCTTAAACCCCAGCACTGTTGGTGGAGACTCTGTCAGTTCAAGACCAGAGCGAGTTCCAGGACAGCCTCCAAAGCTATAGAGAAACTCTGTCTCAAAAAAAAAAAATCCTGAACATTGCATGGACAACATTATTCACTTAAAATAATGAAGACAGCCATTTTTGGTGTTGATTGCATTTTGCTACAATTAAAGTTTTTAAATTAAAAAATGTTTAGCCTAATGAATTTTCCATGAATATGTAGGCTTGGGGCTAGAAGAGACAATCAAAAGTCACTTAGCCTAATAATTATCAACTATTTATTTGACTGGAATCCACAATAAAAGCTAGATTTTATGCATGATCCAACATATGAATACCAGGCCAGGAGCACACATGTGTATTTGGATAGAACACACACACATATATACACAAATATATACCTAGTCAAAAATACAGAACTAAAAAGGCACAAGAAACACTAGCCATTATATGAGGTCTGTTCTTTTTACTACTCTGTGCTGTCTAATTTTATTTTTTTAAATGTCAGTTACATTCTACAAAATAGATTTTGTTATCCACTGGTTAGGTTTCAGACCTGGTTCAGCAGCCCTGGTCTGGATTAACCTCCACAGCAATACAGAGATGTCCAGATCGCTCTGTTGATGGTCATCCAATTTCCCATGAATGCCATCAGTGATAGGGATCTCACTTTCCACAAGGCAGCCGGATCTGTGATGAACCTTCCTAGCAGGTAAAGCCCCTAAGCCATTTCCCAGTTGTTCCAGATGTAACTGGGTGGAGCTGGGGAAAAGAAGAAGTCTGGGACCAGGTAGAGGGATCCGGGCAGCTGGGGAAGGGACCGAGAACACAACTCTATCTGCAAGGCAGGGAACAAGGTGGGCAAGAGACAAGGGCAGGGGACTGGGAGGTCGTGACTGTCTTCTGGCTGTGCACTGACCTGCCCCCTCTGCCTTTGCTTCCCTCCACCACTATCATTATTCCGCATCTGGTGCATGAGCTCATCTCCCAAGCACCCACCTGAGGGAGAACTCTCCTCCTTGGGGGGCCCCAGCCTCAGGGGAGACAGATTCCACCACATTCCATCTCTACCCTTTGCCCCTCAGAACTCCAGCAGGTCACTGCCAGGTCATCCCATATGCTGTCCTCTTGGTGTTGGGACCTAGGGTATCCTCCCTGCCTGGGATCTTCAGACAGGATGACCTAAGCCTGTCTGACCTGTCCTCTAAAGTATCCCCCAAAACTGTCCAGGTTGAGGACAGTGAGGCTCCTAGACACCTGTGTTCCCGGGAGAAATAAAACAAAGACAGCACTGCCACGTGGGGACACAGTTATCTGCTGGACATCAGAGCTCTGGATCCGTGGATGGGAAAAGGGGCGGGGGGAGATGCTAAAATTCCTTCCTGGATCGGTGGGCTAACTGTGACTGATGAAGGATCAGGGAACCTGGGTGTGGTCCTGCAAGCTTGCATTCTCTGCCTTAGAGCCAGTTGCGGAGCCAGTTAGAATTGGGTTGACCTCAGGGTGGGGCGGGGCAAGCAAGAGGGGATGATCTCACTGTATCCTCAAGGCGAAGAGAGAAAAAGTAGAGGAGAAAGAAAAGACAGAGCCCCCAAAAAATCAAGAACAACAACAAGGGGGAAGAAAGATGAAAAGGGCAAAAGCAGAGTTTCTTCAGCTAGAATGGGGTCTTCTTCAATCAGAGCAGCCTCAGAGGAAGCCGAGCTCTGACAAACCTTCCTCTCTCAAAAACAGAGCATCTTTTATGCAGAAATAACTCAACATAAACCTCTGCATGTCCCACTCATCTGGAACGAAAACGGCGTCCAGAGCCCACCGTTACCCCTCTTTAAGCGCCATCGTTTTGCCTCACCCTGCTTCTCCCCCAGGATTTGACAAAGTTTAATCGACTGAGTGAAACCAAAGGCAATACAATAGACACCCAAGCCCTTCACTTCTCCCCCTCTCTGGCTGCTGTTTTGTTTCTTTCTTTTGTTTGAAAAACCCTCCGATTATCCGCATCTGAGTTCTACTTACCTGCAGTCCGGTTTCCGAAGAGAGCTGCTCTCTTCTCACTCCCTCAATTAGTGGTACCCTGGGCTTCTCTCAACATCAGCACCACTGCTGGGCTCTCGCCATGACATCACCTCCGAGCTCCCTGATTGGCTAGCAGTGGGTTGCTTGGCAATTGGACAGTCTCCTCTGGTGGAGCAGGGATTGCCTGAGTGAGTAACTCTTAGCAGGCTGGGGAGTGAAAGATGATGTCAGACAAAGAACCTGCTTTCCCCTGCTGCCTGTGGGGCTGGGGAAGCAGGGGGGTGGCGGTGAGCATGGCCAGGAGGCAAGAGAGAGGGTGTGGTACCGCGAGGTGGGGGCGCCAGCACAGCTTGCAAGCTAGGGGAAGGATGAATGACTTGAATCTTTAGCTCTTCAAATCTGGAGGAGGGAGAATATGGAATCTAGAGGAGCAATAGGAAGAACAGATGAACCCTAAAAATAGCCCCCCCCGAGAACTCGATGGCTGTTCCCAGCTCCATCAGAAGAGCTGACACATGAGAAGCATGCTTTATGTGGCAGGGAAAGGCTGCAGAAATCCCAGGTCCAGGAGTGAGGGAGGGCCCCAGCCTCACAGGTGTCCCCGGGGAGCAGGGTTTCCCTCTGGCCTCCCTCAAAAACACGTTGCTCTGTCTCTTCTGCAGAATCCACCTAGCGCTACTGCGTCCTCGCAGGCCACTCAGTCAGCCTGAGCCAACCAGAGGGAGCCACAGGTAGAAAATTAAACTGGAGACCATTACACCAGAGACACTCCTAAATGTGGTGGATTCCTGGAGGGCAGCGACAAGTCACTGGTGGTGGCTTTCCTCGGGGACTGGGGGACTGAGGGGATCCTCTGTCCAGACCCATCAGCTGTTCACACATGGCCTGTCAGCTGCAGAGGGGCTCAGTGGGAAGGACAAGCGCCCTGTGGAGCAAGACACTCCCTCCAAGTGCCTCTCCCTCCGAAGCCCCTTACCATGCGTTCTCAGCCCCACGTCCTCACACACCTACTACCTGGCCTCGCTTCACTCCCTTTTCTTAGAAGGGTGTCATATTTGGTTGTAAGATGTGCAAAATGTAAGGTTTACTCTCTCAACTACTTACAAGAGACCATTCAGTGGCATTCTACAGCCACCACGTTGTGTAAAGACTGCCCATCTTCAGAAGCCTTCCATCCCTCCTAACTTTCTTCCATAACCCTAAGCCATAAATCCACCTCTCCCAACCTCTGTCTTCTATGCATCTCAATAAAGCTACCTGTCCTGTGCGCCCAGTGTGAGAGAATCATAAGACATCTGGCCCCTGTGGCAGATTTCCTTCATCCACACACTTTAATGTCTCTGAGACTCATCCTTTTGAAGGAAGGTTTGTTTAATATCAGTTGGTGTCACTCCACACGCTGAGAACACACAAATCACCTTGAATTCAGCTCAGACTTGGAGGAGTTTTTTTTTTTTGTTTGCTTGCTTTTTGTTTTTCTGTTGTTGTTTGAGACACAGTCTTGCTATATAACTTTGACTGGCCTGAAAAAAAAATCACTGTGTAGACTAGGCTGTCCTTGAATTCATAGAGATGGACCTGCCTACTCCTTTTCATAGGTGTTGGGATTAATGGAATGCACTGCCACACCCAGTTTTGAGATGAGGTTTTAACAGCAATAGCATCAGTGAACACCTACGGTGGTGGCTAAAGCATGCAGCACACATGTCGTGTGTTCACTGTATAGACTATCCTAGAGACTAAGCAGAGACTCTGACCCTGGTGTTCACCCCTCACCCCCCACCTCACCCCCAACAGGTTGGTTTCTCTGCTCGTCACCCTGTGCTGTTCTGCAAGGGCCCCTTGCAGACACATCTCTCCAAAGCCCTGACTTTACATCGGGAGGAGAGGCCAGCCTTATGCTGTTGGGAGTGGCTGAGACAGGAGTGTGCCCACCTTTGGGTTGCAGAGCACATCTGCTTGCTCTTTGAGGCATCATCCTCTGCCATGCAGCCAGGGAGGACTGCCATCCTGGCTGAAACTCGATAAGCATCGCCACAAGCCACAAGGACCCCCAGTCTCCGGTTCAGACTCAGAGACGCCCCTTAGCATGCCAGTCTGGGGCCCAAATTTAAGCAGGCCACAACATGTGGCTCAGTGGCTACAGTCTGCCCTCTCACCTCCCCCAGTCTGCTCTTCCCAGACAGAGGAGTCTGGACCTCCACACAGATTGGCTAGTTCTGGAAGGGGAGGGAGGAAGTGGGAGTGAAGAGAGTGGGTTGCCATGACAATGGCACCCAATCAGATATCTGCTGCTACTAAAAGAGGGGAAGGTGGGCTCAGTCGCCCTGCATGGGAAGGAGGGTAGAGTGAGGGAAAGGGTAAGATGAAAAGAGTCAGGTCATCACTACCCAAGGCAAAGAACAGGGGTGGAGAAGGGAAGTGGATGGAGGGTTGCTCCTTTTCTAGAATTATCTAACTAGTGCTCAAGTGACAGGCTATAATGACCACACCCCTACACACACACACACACACACACACACACACTCACCCTGTAGGGGATTATCCACATCATGTATAACAAAGACACTTCAAACAGTGCACCTGTTAAGGAGAAAGGCCTCCATCTGGATTTTGAGGCACAGAGAATAGAAAAATAGTGTTAGAGAGAGAAAGGTACGCCAGGTAGAGACACTGTCAGGAGTCTCAGTGAATGGCTGAAACAGAATGATAAACAAGGAGAAAGACTAGATTATTGTAGGAAAATTATACCAAGCATCCAAGTCCAAAGAAGGCCACGGTCACCAAAGAAAACAGCAGACTTTGAGCAAGGAGGTTAGCAGGGTGAAGCTGAGGCTGGGGACTGGTGGAGAAGGCTGGCTGGAGACTGCTCCTCACACCGCTCAGCTGAGAGAGACAAGAGGCTGTCGCTGTACCTGCCTAGCCAGCTTCCCAGTGCTCCAGCTGCAGCGGCTGGACCTCAGGCAAAGGCCGTGGGGCCCAAGATACACGGATCTGCACCCTGGTCTCTGCAGTGCCACCTGTCAGAGCTCAGATTGCACATGACAAAGGACACTCAGCCCCCAGATCTCCACCTGCTGCCTGGCCGCATCCTGGAGACTCAGCTCATTTATTTCGAGCCAGGAATCCCACGGCAGGTGCCTCTCAGTGAACTGAGTCACAGCCCTGTCATAGAAGAGTGCCCAGTCACCTCTGTGCACAGCTGGAGTAGTTCTGCTAAAGATCCATGGGGAACTTGGACCTCTTTCAATGCTCAGGAAATAGGATCTTAGCCTGACATGAGAATTCAATAAACCTGAAATCTTGTGTCCCCTTGGCTTACACCAAGTGCAGTAGCTAAAACTCTATATTGTAACTGGGTGGTGCTTGCCTTCCTTTGCTTACAAGGAGGCTAAGCTCTGAGGGTTTCTTCATGCAGACTTTGCGGAACTGGATGTTGTCAGTGAGTGTCTCAGTGTGAACAGCAACATGTCCATATGATGTCATTGTTAAATGTGAACGCTTGTCTCACTGGAAGAGTATCTGCTCTGACTCATGCATG
This sequence comes from Ondatra zibethicus, assembly GCA_004026605.1. Lineage (NCBI taxonomy): Eukaryota > Metazoa > Chordata > Mammalia > Rodentia > Cricetidae > Ondatra > Ondatra zibethicus. The sequence continues at coordinate 50,017 of PVIU01008958.1, read as the reverse complement.
GGCCCGTGTGACACTTTAGATTCTCTTTCAGCCAGCGGAGACACAAACTCAGTTCCTTCACCTTGAAGCCTTGCTGGGGGGCGGGAGCCACTGGTTTATGCGGACTGTTGGGTTTGTAAACTAAGTCAGAACAGTTCATGTTTATAACAACGCAGATTGTGTTTATAAAAACTGTTCTTTTCAAGGAAGCTAAGACTTGTGTGTCATGGGGGGACAGCACCTGGCACAAAGCATGGCCTCAGGAAATGTCAGCTCTTGGAACTGTCCTTACATACAGAGCAGACGAACCATGAATATTAGACCCATGAGAAACAGAAACTCACTTCAAACCTGTGAAAAACACACGTACACATTTTTTTAATTTAACAGTAGACTATTTTATTATTAAACACACAATCCAACTAGAAAATGAACAGAAACTACTAAGATATATTTTTTAGTGAAAATATACAGGCCTCCGGTGTATTGGTTGCTTTTCTGTTGCTTTATAAGACACCACGACCAAGGCAACCTACAGAAGAAAGGGTTTATTTGGGCTTATGGTTCCCGAAGAATAGAGTCGATCGTGGCAGGGAATGGTAGCAACAGGAGCAGCCATGAGCTCACATCCTGAATCACAAACAGGAAACAGAAAGCAAACTGGCTTTGAAACCCCAAGTCTTCCCTTCCCTCAGTGACACACTTCCTCCATCAAGGCCACATCTAGATTTCCCCAGATTTATTTTGTCTTTCAGTGGTGGAGGTGGGGGTGAAAGGGGGGGGGAATGTCCACATACAACTAAGTGCAGGTGCCCACGGAGGCTGGAAGAAGTTGTTGGGTCACCTGGAGCAGGTGTTATAGATAGTAGCGAAAACTATCCTCTGCAAGAATAGCAGATGTTCTTAAGTCTCATGCAGTCTCTCTGACGCTGCACATAAACTTATTAAAACAGCTAAAGTTGATGGGCGTTGTGGTGAATGCCCGCAACCCCAGCATGCAGGACGCTGAGACAGGAAGATACTGAGTTTGAGGCTGGCCTGAGCTAAGTAGAGAGACTCTGTCTCAAAACAAAACAAACAAACAAAAATAAAACAAAGCCAAACAACTACAGATAATAAATGAATGAATGAATGAATAAATAAATAACAAATGCTTTAAAAAGTACCAAACTTGGATAAGAACGAAGAGAGACTAGAGCTTTTATACACTGCTGGTGGAAAAGTCAAACGGTAAAAATTCCTTCAGAAACAGTTTGGTTGTTTCTTAAGTAAACACACATTAACCAGAGGGCCAAGCAATTGCACTCTTGGACATGGTTCCCAGAGGATGGAAAGTCACATTCTTGTAAAAGTATGACTTGGAGTATTTTTATACCTTGCAAAAACAAGAAAATATGCTTGGAAGTTTTCTTGATAATAGCCTCAAAACAGAAATAAGATGTCTTCAACAGGTAAAGACTAAACCCACTGTGGAGAAGTCATTCCGCGGACTACTACTCAGCACTGAAAATGAATAGACTATCAGCTTGAGTGGATCTTTAGGGATGATTCCGAGTGAGAGAAAAAAGAAGCAATTTCCAAAGGCCACAAGCTGCATGATTCCGCTTATGAGCTAGTCACATGATGACAAGATTGCGGGAGTGGAAAAGGGACTGGCAGTTAGCAGGGACTAGGAACGGCATTAAATCCAGAGACTTTGCATCCTGAGTGCGGTAATCGCTATGAAAGTCAACAGCGGTGGTAAAAGGGCAAGAACCGCGTGAGCACTTAGACCGGTGTCAGTGTCCCAGCGCTGACACTGTGCTGTGCGAGCTAAGGTGTGGTCGCTGGAAATGAGTGCAGGGAATGTGGGTCTGTCTCTACTTCCTCTGCAAATTCTTCCCCATCTCTATTTTAGAATCAAAAGTTACTAAAGGAAGACAAAGGAAAGAAGAAGAAATGAGTCAGGATTGTTTCATAGAACCAGCAGAGGGATCCACTTCAGAATTCAGGTGGGAGCTGGGATGTGACTCAGTGGCTTGAACATGCGTGAGGGCCTGGGTGCCATTCCGAGCACTGCATACATCAGGTGTGTTGGTGTTATAGGCCTGCAATCCCAGCCAGCACGTGGGAGGTGGAGACAGGAGAGTCAGAAGTTCAAGATTGGGGTCTGGAGAGATGACTCAGTGGTTAAGAGCACTGGCTGCTCTTCCAGGGTTCATTTCCCGGCACCCACATAGCAGCTCACAACTGTCTGTGACTCCAGTTCTAGAGGATCCAACACCCTCACACAGACATAGATGCAGGCAAAACACCAATGCACATAAAATGCAAATAAATAAGTTTTAGAAAAAGAAGTTCAAGGTCATCCATATCTACATAGTGTGTTTAAAGTCAGCCTACGCTACCTGAGAGCCTATCTTGAGGAAGGATGGAAGGAAAGAGGGAGGAAGCAAGGGTAAGAGAAGAGAAATAATGGACCATCCCCCTTTCCTCTCTCTCCCTCCATCCCCCAAGCTGCTGCCACTCTTTCTTCTTTCTGAGGGTCATCCTCTTTGCTGCCTAAGAAAGAGCATCCATTCTTGACTGCAGTGGCACCGATGTCCTCAGTGTTGGACCACAGAGCAAAATCTACAATCTATCTCTAGGATTCCATTTAAACTCAGGAGAACACAAATCAACCAGCACTACCCAGCCCAGGAGTCCACATCTCACCCCTGGAGGTATGGCCACATGTACACACACACACACACACACACACACGCACACGCACACGCACACACACACACAATTCTTCTACCAGCTCCCACTGCAGGGGAGAGCTGGCTGTTTTTCTGCAGCTGTGATAAAACACCACCACCACCAAAGCAACTTCCGGGAGGCTTATGATTCCAGGAGGGTAAGAGTCCATCCTGATGGGGAACCATGAGAGCAAGCCTCAGGCATGGCCGCAGGAGCAAGAAGCTGAGGTCACACGTCTTGAACCACAAGCGTAAAAGCAGAGAAGGCAAACTTGAAACTCTTAAAACCTGCCCCCAGGGACATGTTTCTTCTAATAAGACAACTCCTAAACCTCCTGAGACAGGGCCACCAACTGGGACTCAAAAGTTAAAACACCCAAGGCTCTGGGAGTTGGGCATTTCTCATTTGTGCCACCAGGAAGGGTGATCACGAGCCAGACCCCTTCTCCTCCAGCCTGACCCACCACCTGGGGCCTATCTGCCACAGAACCGCAGGGAAAGGTCTGGGCATTGTTACAGGGAACAGCACAGAGGAACTCAAGCCAGCGTTGCATGGGTCGTTGCTGGAAGTGAAAACTACATCAGGCTCAACAGAGCCAAGTGCATGGTGGTGAATCCTGCTGTACCTGGAGCTGTTTCCTCGGTTAGCCAGTCGCATTATTCAGGGTTAATGCAAGGATGTCTCCTTGTCCAGGGTCCTCCGGGCCATCCTGGTAGAACGTTGGGGAGTAACTGGCTGTGTTCACAGGGGCCTTCTGAGTGAAGCTGGCAGCCTCTGGGCTTGGGCCTGCATTTTTGCCCGTGGGCAAAAATGACCTTCTAGTCATTGATCTGAGTCAAAAAACAAAATGAACAACAAGACCCTGTTCCTCAGGCTAACCTTCTTCTCACAGCACAATGCCTAGAAAAATCTTAATTGACAATCCATCAATTTAACTTAAGGAGTCCACCTTAGGTGAAAGGTATCTCTCCATAGTTGTTTAAGCTGTATTTGTGGGTCTCCATCTTTTGACAGAAGCTGGAGGGCTGGATACATGTTTGCATAATGCATTCTTCCCTGGGGCAGCAGTGGAGAAATTCCATGCCAATCTTGTTAGTGATATGGAGATTCCAAGCTGAGTCTTAGTGTGCTTCTTGGGTGGGTGGCAGGAGGCATCCCACCCTCCTACAACACCAAAGATGAACTGGAGAGTGACTGGGAAGGCACAGGGTTCCCCAGCTCCCCTGGCCCTGCCCCTATGTCCTTGTTTCAATTGCCAGAACCTCACTGTTTCATAAGTGGTGTGCCAAATTTAGTTCTCGATGTAGGTTGCTGCAGGGTGTCACTGCCGCAGCTCAGTCGGTCCTGTGATTAACTTCCAGAGCAGAGACTCTGAGTGGTCCCTCCATCCTATACCTCCAGCAGGAGGGGCCATCAGGAGCAAGCTTGCATAACCGACCTGATTTTCTCATCTACTTTAGCCTGTCAGCCTCAGACTGGGTATCTCTCTTGTGCACCTTGCAGGAGCCCCAGGGGGGACTCCAGCAAAACCTGACTTCTCTACCTGACTTCTCTAAGCTGAAGAGCCTAAGTTCTAGAACTCAGCTGAGGCCCATTGCACCCGCCACCCCCAGCTGCCTGCCACTGGCAGTCATCTTCCGTCCCCAGCTTGGTGGAACCCTGCTGTCCCCACAGCCCTGCCTGGCCAGCTGTGAGGTCGTGTGCAATTCGATTTCCTGATGGCAGGCTGCATCTTGTTCAGAGTTCTCTTTGCTATACCAGAAGCTTCTTCAAACCCCTGGAAACTAAAGCAAGAACTTCATGAAGTTTAGAGGGGTGTCACCAAACAAAATCTGGAAATCTAGCCCACACCTCCCTTCTCAATCTCTTGCTTGTGTAACCCCTCCCCCATTCTTCATTTACCCCCATGCTATAACTACATTTAAAAAGCTATTTCCTTCTAACTTTAAGTCTCTCTCCTCTCTCTCTCTCTCTCTCTCTCTCTCTCTGCCTTTTAGCACACCCACCCCATGTCTCTTGATGACAGAATCAAACACTAGTCCCTCTCTATCCCAATTCCAAAATTTCAAAGTAAGAGAACCTGCTCAGCCCAGTTTAAGACAAGTATATGTATGGTGCCCAGGATCTTGGCCGCAGGATGTGTGACTCTGTGAGGATGTATGTGTTAGTGTGTGTGTGCATGTGCGTGTATGTGTGTGTGTGTTTGTGTGTGTGTGTGTGTGTGTGTAATGAAGAGCTACTGAATTCCCATGTGTGTGGTCCATCAGGGTTAGCAGCTTAGAATAAAACAATACAGTGCTCATTACCAAAATGTCATTGAACAAGAGGCCATCGCTGGTGGCACAGCACTTGGATTTAGTGGGACCAAACGGAGGAAGACAGGTGCACAGGAAAGTAGTGGCTTCCGGGCATCTGCTGGCTAAAGGAAGAGTCGCCTCTGTCACACCTGGGGGCTGACACCTGAGAAATGCCAGAGCTGGCAACTTATACATGGTTGGGGGTAGGAAGCGAGGGCCCCCCTTCTTCAGCCACCTACTTCTATGTGTTGTATGCTTCTCTTTGAGGGGAATATTCTGGAACTCATGAGCTGGAGTCGTTTCTGGGGTCGTCTTGATACATTCCTTCCTTGACTTGCTCGGAATCTCAGGTAGACCTCAGGTGAGAGGCTGACTTGGACCCCTCCCTGGCAGGTACAACCCAGAGCCCATGAACTGCATGCATCCCAAGATAGCTATGAATGTGGCCCAATACAGATGACGACATCATTGCCAAGTCAAAGGATTGAACACCCCTGCTAGACTAAAGGGTTGTAGAGAGTTAGGACCCAGAAGAACTTGAAAGTAAACTGTAATTAAAGGTGCAGGAGAAAATCCATACAACCCCTCATAATGGTTGCTGAAGAGCTACCTCCACCTTCACCCACCTTCCTGTGTAGTTTAGGGTTTGTCCCACTCTGCTTGAAGGCTGCAAAACCAGTTTAAGGCAATGATGATCCTCTTAAAGACACATTTGCTTATGAAAAAGCACTTTGTATCCAAAACCCAAAGGAAATAAGAAATGTCCACATGCAGAAAACCAATGGCATTTTCATATGCTAGCAAAATAAATCCAACACTAACAGAAAACCAGAGACAGGTGTGTCAGAGATATGACAAGAGGGGAGTCACACGATTGTGAGCCAATGGGACTGTGATCAGAAAGGCCATGAATCAGATCACTGTCAATTAAAAATGGAATTATAGAGTATAATTCCATTTCTGTGAGTGTCTAGAACAATGGTTCTCAACCTGTGGTCACGACCCCTTTTGACACCATTGCAAAACACAGATTCATAACAGTAGAAAATTACAGTTATGAGGTAGCAACAAAAATAATTTTATGGCTGGGGGTCACCACAGCATGAGGAACAGTATTAAAGGAAGAGCTGGAGGCTGGAGAGATGGCTCAGAGGTTAAGAGCACTGCCTGCTCTTCCAAAGGTCCTGAGTTCAATTCCCAGCAACCACATGGTGGCTCACAACCATCTGTAATGGGGTCTGGTGCCCTCTTCTGGCCTGCAGGCATACACACAGACAGAATATTGTATACATAATAAATAAATAAATAAATAAATAAATAAATAAATAAATAAATAAATAAATAAATAAAATAAAAATAAAAAATAAAGGAAGGGCTGCAGCGTTAGGAAACTTGAGAACCACTGGTTCAGGAGATGCAGTTCTATCCGTGGTCATGAGAAGGTCATCAAGGGCCACCAGAAATGGGCAAGGGTTGAATGGTGGCCTGAGACGGGCAGGAGGGTCAAAAAGAGAAGGAGGGACATTAGGGGTGATGGAAAGCAGGGACAAATCTTGATTTTTAAAGAAACTTTTTAATGATTTATCTATTTATGTATACTGTGTTCTGCCTGCATGTATGCCTTCACGCCAGAAGAGGGCACCATTCTAGATCTCATTATAGATGGTTGTGAGCCACCATATGGGTGCTGGGAATTGAGCTCAGAACCTCTGGAAGAGCATCCAGTGCTCTTAACTTTTGAGCCACTTCTCCAGCCTGCTCTACGATTTTGAAATAACCAAACACTAGGTTGTAGTGTAGTATGTCTATATGTATACTTCTATATCATTACATACATCTACGTCTAAGATTGAAAGAATAGCATTGCCCCAAAACAGTGAAAGTCTTGGCAGGTACATCATGTCATCCTGGAAGGAGATGTGTACCCTTCTTTCCCTACCAAAGGTAAGCAGTAGAGCCTGGGTCAAAAGAGAATACAGCATGTGACTGTGGGTCAATGGGAGAAAATGCTGAGAACAGAACGGTCGGTGCGGTGATTACAGATTTGTGGTGTTTAAGATGAGAGTTCATCCTAAGGGTTCACACCAGCAAAGTGAATATGCTACCTGAAGTGATTGTCTTGCTAATAAATCTGTTCCCAGTTGTCACTTGATGACAGATAGGCACCCATTCACCACACTGAGTGCTTCAAGCTTACTCAAATTTTTGCCAATTATGCCTCCACAAGGGGAGGATGATAAAAGAGACCACCGACTCTCATCTGGATGGAAGAAGGAGCAGTTATTCACCAGGAGCTAGAGACCGAAAGCTGTCCCAGCCTAGAGCAGCTATGTGAGACCTTACTATTGACAGAATGATGTCTTGGTAAGATCACCTTGTCCCTGAATGAAAGCTCTGGCACACCTCATGACCTTGTCTCCATTCAAATAGAAGGTGGCTCAGCACCCACAGTTCAGTGATCAGTATTTCCACCCAAGGTCCATCTGGCCGTAAGGCACCACCTTCTCCCTTTCCAACCCAGGTGCATCTGGGTATCTACAGCTGACCTAGAGGTCTTCCCTGCCCTCTCCTCCATTTCCTGGCCCTTCTCCCTTGCGGTTTCACCCAGCTTTGATACAGATCTTGAGGTGGGAAGATGCACCTTCTTGGTCACACCTACTGCTGGAAACCTATATAGGGACATAGAGGAGGAAGCTTTGGTGCTTTGCTTGCTTGCCCTCACCTTGCTAGCACAGCTGTTCCTTCGCTGGCAGTAGCGCCTACTTCTTCAGGATTCTAGCATCCACTGAAGACCAGTCGGGGTATATGCCTTATGGACTGAGCACTACTGAATTCTTGCACTTTCTGTTCACAGCCAGCTTTTGTGGAATAGAATATTTAACTACGTAGAGACATGTCTCAGGTGTTTGTGCTGCAGAATAATTGTGTAACTATGTGAAGGTGCGTTGCTTTTGTTTATGCTGCATTTGTTTAACTAGGTAAAGATGTGCGGCTGGTTCACCTTGCCTGCCTGAGGCACCTGATTGGCCTAATAAAAAGATTTACAGCCAATAGTTAAGCAGAGGAGGGATAGGTGGTGGCAGGCAGAGAGAAAAGGGGGAGCAGCCAGCACACTGGGGGCCAGCCAGTCAGCTAGACAAGGAGGAAGCCAGAAAGCAGACGAACAGTATGTAGATGAGGTAAATGAGCCTCAGGGAAGCACATAGATGAATAGAAATGGGTTGATGTAAGTTAAAAAGAAAAAGCTAGCTAGAAACAAGCCTAAACTAAGGCCAAACATTTATAATTAATAGTAAGTGTCTCATGATTTGGGGAGTAGTGGTTCAAGAAAAATCCAGTTACAGCCAGCCATCATTGGATTAGCTGGTCTGTAGCCTGTAAGTCATTCCAATAAATCCCCTTTATTTATCTATATAATACGATATAATATATAGGAAATGGCCTTTGATGGTGATATTCAATCTCTGGTCCTTTCATACTCTCTGTTTCCTGGTCCACGGTGATGTGAGAGGCCTCTGCTATAAATCTCCATCTCCATGGATACCACCATGAATACTGACATGTCTTTCCCTCCATGATGGGCCAAAATCCCCTAAAATCATGAGCCAAAATGTATCTTTCCTTCCTTTGATTGCTTCCCTCACGTATTTTGGATACAGTAACGCAAAAGTAACCAATACAACACTCTTTAAGCCCGTGCTTCAGGGACCTGCTCTTCATTTTCTCAAATTAAAGGGGTTTGTTCGTTGCCTTTGAATCTCAGCCTGAGACAATTGTGTCCTGATCCTTCCACGGGCTCAGTTCTCTGCTGTGTGTTTGCTGGAGGTTGTCATCCTTCATTTTCCCAACAAGCCCATCTGTTAGGGGAATGACTATTGTTCTTCTACAGATGAGGAAACCAAGTCTCAAGGGTGTTAACTAATTGGCATGGATCACCTTGCTCTGTAATGGGGGTGGGCACTGGACCAATGCTTTCTGGATCTGGGCCTTGGCTGCACTGGACTCAGGGATAGACTGTTTACATAGCATCTATGCCAGCCTTCAAGGCTTCCTTCTATCTTCTCCACCCCCCTGAACTGTAAGGTCCAGAGGCGACTATTGACACTAAACTTTCACAATATATATCTCCCCTATCCTGACTGAGGACTGTGAGGTCCTCAGAGGCCAGAGGCCACAATACCTCTAATAGTAACTTTATATCCCCCTGCCTGTATCTCAGTGCCCAGCAGAGGCTTACAAACTAAGGACTTTAAAACGTACTACACCAGACACGGTGGTACACACCTTTAATCTCAGCACTCAGGAGGCACAAGATCTTCATGAGTTTAAGGCCAGTCTGGTCTACATAGAGGGTTAGAACAGCCAGTGCTGTCTCAAAAAAAAAGGTATTAAAAAAATGAAAAATAAATTAACAGAATACATCAGCTTTGAATAGCCACACTGGGTCCAAGAATACAGTTATAGAACTTAATGTGTGGTGTTCTAAGAGTTCTCTGGGATGGCAAGAGAGAAGAGCCAAGGGGTGTGCTTCCAACTGGAAGAAGGCAGAGCCAAATTGGAACATCTCAAGGGCCATCACAGGGGCCAGGAAGAAGAATGCAGAGGGAAGAGAGCTTCCAGCCACTGTGGCCAGCCCTTTCCTTGGATGGGGTACTGCACTAGAGTACAGACTAGGCTGGGGCATTTGGGTGCCTACAAGGCTGGCACAGCATGCGGGAATTATCCCAAGAAGAAAGAAATAAAGAGTCACCAAGAGAACTCTCAGGATCTGGGTGTGATCTATTTCACACAACAGCAAATTACCTTCTGGTACTGTGCAAGCCCTGAGCATCAATGGTTTCCCCACGGGGACGGGTGATCCCAGTTTGTTGTGGTTTAAGGTCCATTCCCACGTAGTCCACAGTCTGCAGATGGTGGGAGGACTAAGCAATGGGATCAAAAGGAACAGGACCTACAAGGTGTCTCTAGGCAGCGTTATGAAAACTGCATGATGAGCAAGAATCAGGAAGAGACCATTTGTCTTCCCTATCTGGTTCCATTTGCAGTCATCCCACAGTTTCCATAGGAAATTGGTTTCAGAATGCCCAGAGACATCAAAATCCACAATGCCCAAGTCCCTGCTATAAAAGGGTACAGTGTGGGCATAGAACCTGAATCCACATGCCCGTGTCATTTTAATCATTTTTAGATTTCCTGGGATTCCTACCCAGGGTTTCCACATCGATTCATTGCATTGTTTGACTCGTTATAGTATTTGGCTCTTGGCAAGCTCAAGTTTTATTCTTTGGAACATTCTGGAAATCTGAAAAAAAAATATATTGGATCCACAGATGCTTGAATCTGTGGATGTGGAACCCATGGACGTCGAGGACAACTGTAATCCATTGTTCTTGGTTTGTAACTTCACTATCACGACCGATGGAGTCTAGCTTGAACCAGAAGGGCCCGATGCCATTTTGATGCTTCACCGTGTCCTCCCACAAGTGATTCGGGAAGTGGAACACACCAAAGCCCCACTCTTGGCTCACCCCCTGCTTCCCCAGCCTGTGGGCATGCCCTTTGTCTGAGAGAGACAGGGGACCTTGTCTCTGGGGCAAGAGAATGCAGGTGACATTTGGTATGACTTCATCCTGGATGGCTAAGGTGTTAGGGACTCCAGAGATGCTCTCAACCCCACAAGGGACACTGTGGGCAGATACTCCAGGGGCCACAGTGCTTTAGGTCTGTGAATATGCTGTTACCACAGCCTGCCCTCACACAGAGGATGACTTCACTAGGGAAGGGCCTGGGGAAAGAGAAAGAAGGAAATGTGTTCCAAAACATGCCTTGGCTCTCTTCTAAAGCTTTCAATAAACCTCCATCAACTACGGGGAAAAATTCAAACCCTCAAGGCCATCTGTGGAAACTACTCTCCCTTCTGTCCCCAGCTACTGCCACATGCAATCAGACACACTGTGTGAACTGTGTTCTTCAGAGAAATGGGATAACAGGTTACAGACACGATGTAGTTATAGATATGGATAGAACTAAAATTTGTTAAAAAAAATTAGAACACAGCAGGCCATGCCAGCCAAAAAAGCATCAGTGCCTAGCCCAATTGTCATCAGAAGCTTCATCCAGCAGCTGATGGGAGCAGAGGCCGACACCCACAGCCAAACATTAGGTGGAGCTCGGGGAATGCCTAAGAAGAGAGAAAAGGAAAAATGTTGGAGCCAGAGGGGTCAAGGATACCAAGAGAACATGGACAACAGAATCAACCAACCAGGGCTCATAGGAACTCACAGACACTGAAGGGGCAATCACAGTGCCTGTAAGGGACTGAGCTAGATCCTCCAAACATTATGGTTGTGCAGCTCAGTGTTCTTGTGGGAATCCTAACAGTGGGAGTGGGGTGTCTCTGACTCTTTTTCCTACTCTTGGGACCCTTTTCCTCCTACTGGGTTGCCTCGCCCAGCCTTAATATGAGATTATGCGCCCGGTCTTATTGCATTTTGTTATGCCATGCTTAGTTGCTATCCTTGGGAGACCTGCTCTTTTCTGAAGGGAAGCTGAGAAGGAGTGGATTTGGGGGGAAGGAGGCAGAGTTGGGAGGAGTAGAGGGAGAGGAAAGTGTGGCCAGGATGTACTGTATGAAAGAAGAATAAAAAAATAATAGATCATGAGGTTCTGAAAGCCAAGGAGGCCTAGGATCTTCAGTCTGCAAGTCAGAGGTCAGTCTGTAGGAAGGCCCGAGAACCGGCAAAGGGGAGAATAGTTGTGCTGAGTCAGTATGTAGAACTTGGTGAGTTGCTGCTGCAAACCCTAGGCCAGGAAGAGAGGCTCCAGTGTCCATGGACAGGAGAAGATGGATGTCCCAGCTCGAGGAGAGAGAGGAGGTCCACCCTTTCTCACCTTTGTGTCCACCTTGGGCTCGCAACACACACTGACAAGGACAGGCCTTCTTCACTTGGTCTCCACTACATGGTCTGCCCACCCCGTATATGGAGCCCACATCTGGTCTGCAGAGTCATCCTGCAGGCTCTCCCAAGATGCCTCAGTATTTCCTGCTGCCCACATTCATGCACACCACCATCCCCCATGCCCGGGGTGACTTCCTCAGCCTCTCTAGCCATCTCCAGCTCCTCTGTGAATTCCCAGTGCACAAAGTCATCTCCCCCGAGTCACCCTCTCTGCCACAGTAAACAGTCATCTCATCCATGTCCCAAAGCACATGAGGGCAACACTGGTAAACAACACATGGAGGTGGCGGTTTTTAAAATGGGACCTGCGGGGAAGTCAGAAGGGTTAAAGCAGTGATGGTGCTGGCTGAGTGAAGAACAAAGAGTTTAAGGAAGGAGGGAGTGTCACTATCGTACCCACTTAGCACAACTGTGCACTTAGCACAGCTTTGCACATTTTCATGGAAAATTGTAAATTATTCTTAATTATCTCAGTGTAGTAATACAGTGATTAGGAGCCTAAGGCAGGTAAGTTTCCATGAGTTCAAGCCCAGCCTAAGTTACATTGTGAGACCGTTGTCTCAAACCCAGACACACAAAAGACTGATAATTTTGCTTTCTGATTCATAGGTGACATATAAATTTGTCACGGTGGTTTGGCTGAGATAGGGCTTTATAAAATTAGAAGATGAAAGTCGTCCAAATCCCAGTGTTCAGTGACCTGCCCACAAGCAGAAAGCAGGGAGCCAACAGGGGGAAAGCTGATGAGGCGTCACCAGCCCCAGCTTGCTCCTGAAAGGACCACCACGGCACACAGAAATGACATCCTGGTGTAGACACAAAGCTACCAGCTGTGACTAAGGCTCTGGCTCCCTCCAAATCCCCACCCCCACTTTCTGGCTCTCACAGATGTACGTGTGGGTGGGTGCACGGGAGTACACGCGTGTTTGGAGGCCGGAGGACAGACAACGTTGAGTATCGTTCATTAAACTTCATCTGCCTTGTTTCTTTGAGACAGGGTCTCTCTTTTTAGCCAGAACTTGTTAAGTAGGCTATACTGGTTAGTCAGGGAGCCCCAGAGGTCTGTCATTACCCACCTCCCCAGCACAGGGATATAAAAATATACCACAACAGCCAACATTCTACATGAATTCTGGAGATCAAACTGGGATCCTTATGCATTCAAGGTGAGTACATTACTGAGCTGTCTCTCCAGGCTTAATAATTGCTTTTTGGATTTTAAAATAATTTTTTTCTGAAGTAAATCCTGTAAATAAACCCAACCTAGTGGTTGATTTTTGTTCCGTTTTATTGTTTTTTTTTTTTTTTTTTTGCTGTTATTGTTTGTGTTTTTTGTTTTGGTTCATGTGGTGATATCACGTTTGTACAAATAAAGCTTGCCTGAAGATCAGAGGGCAGAGCTAGCCACTAGTTAACCATAGAGGTCTGGAGGTCTGTACAGCCAGACAGGAAGTGATATGGCTGGAGGGAGGAAGGAAGTGAGAAGGCAGGAAGAAACAGGAACTCAATCTCTTTTCGGCTGGGAAGTTGAGTAGCTAAGGTACCTGTGGTTTTGCTCCTTTGTCTCTCTGATCTCTCAGCATTTTCCCCAATATTTGACTCCGGGCTTTCATTATTAAGATCTACTAGAACTTGTGCTACGGGCTTTCTGCTTGTTTGTTTGTTTTTGGGTTTTGTTGTTGCTGGTATTGTTTTTCAAGACACGGTTTCTCTGTGCAAGGTTTCCCTGGCTGTCCTGGAACTCATTCTGTAGACCAGGCTGGCCTCTAACTCAAAAATCTGCCTGCCTCTAGCTTCCGAGAGCTAAGACTAAAGGCATGTGCCACCACCACCAGGTCCTGGTTGCTGTTTTTAAACACTGCAGAATTTGCTTCACTATTTACTGTGCCCATTTGAAACTTTGAGCTATGAATGAGATTAGCTCATAATTATCTTTTTTTAAAAAATTATTTATTATGTATATAATGTTCTGCCTGCATGCATGTCTGTCTATGGCCAGAAGAGGGCACCAGATTTCATTACAGATAGTTGTGAGCTACCATGTGGTTGCTGGGAATTGAACTCAGGACCTTTGGAAGAGCAGGCAGTGAGTGCTCTTAACCACTGAGCTATCTCTCCAGCCCCATAATTATCTTTTCTCATGAGGACCCTCACAGGTATTGCACTACATCATGACACTGGAGAGTGTTGCTTACGTTTCCCAACATAAAGACAACAATCCTAAAGCCACAAAGAACATAAATACTGTTCAGATTTCTAGAGGGAAAATGTACAAAGAAAATACTGCACACAGTAAAGATCGGGCAGGGTGGGGGGAGACCAAGACGTGAACGTGGCAGCAAGAAATGTTTTATGCTTCCCTACTTAAGACATCTGTGCGGGACTGGACAGATAGCTCAGGGGCTCAGAGCACTCATTGCTCTTGCAGAGGACCTGGGTTCAGTTGCCAGCACCCACATGGCAGCTCACAACTGTCTGTCACTATAGTTCCAGAGGAATCTGATGTCCTCTTCTGGCCTCTACAGGCACCAGACATACATGTGGTGCACAATCATGCATGCAGGCAGAACACTCATACACATAAACATGATCTTTAAAACTTTTCTTCTAGCTAAGGTGGCACATGTCCATAATCACAAGTTCAAGGTCAGCCTGGACAACTTAGATACTATCTCAAAATTACGTGGAAAAGAACTGGCAGTGTAGCTCAGTAGTAGAGCATTTGCCCTACTGTTTGGAAGGCTCTGCACTCCCCTCCCTGCCCTGGACTCCCTCCCACTTCCGAACATGGAAAAAAACAAACTAAGTTATATGCAATGCCTCAAAGAAACACGAACAATTGCAACAATCGGGAATTATATAAGACTGCATTCTTTGACTTCAATGAAAACAAAAACTGCTTAACTAAAGATTACAGTCATGAAGAAAAAAATAAAACAAAAACCATGGACCCAAAATAGCCCCTTTCTTAGAAGAAACACCAGCCAGGAATAAAACAGACACAGACACACAGCAAAATATGAAAGATCAAAAGAAGCAATCCAAGCAGAAGCTGTAAGATAAATCTGACATAGCATGATGTCACCAGGCTTGTCAGATATGACATTTATTACAAACAGCCTAAACTTACTCAAGCAACAATTCACAGATTTGATTGATACACACAGGACAGATACTGTGGCTTTATTGGTAATAATAGTAAATATTAGAAATAACTTCCTTCAAAAAACAAAGTGACTGCATAACCAAGGAAAGGATAAAACTCATACACTGGATAGCAAACGGCTTTTAAAAAGAGTGAATTAGCCATGTATGTATCAAGTAAAACATGATCTCTAAGAGATGCTGGGTTTTCTTAAGCAAAGCAAAAATATTTATAATCTTTGATATTTTGTGGTTGGCAAAAAATTACGTGCTTATTTTCAGAATCTCTATCGTACTTAAGGGTTTATACTGTTTTAATAAAGCACCACGACCGTAATAAAGTTGAGGAGGGAAGGGCTTATTTGGCTTACACTTCTGCATCACAGTTCATCTCAAAAGGAAGTCAAGGCAGAAACGCAAGACAGAAACCTGGAGGTGGGAATTGAAGCAGAGGTCATGGAGGGATGTTGCTTACTGGCTTGCTGTCGTGGCTTATTCAGCGTGCTTTCTTATAACACCCAGGACACCAGTCCAGTGGTGGCCCCGCCCGTGGGGAGCTGGGCCCTCCCTCATCAAGCATGCATCACAGGTTTGTCCACAAGCCGGTCTTATGGGACTATTCTCTAAGTTGAGGTTCTCTCTTCTGAAATGACTCTAGCTTGTGTCAAGTTGACTTAAAATTTTTCAGTATAACATCTCTGGAAAAATTCTACACTAAGCCAGTAGTTATTGTTATTGTTCGAATAAGTAGCTGAAGACACAGGAGCCAGGGGAACTTCCCACCATCTTCCCCTTGAATTTTCTCTTTGTGCCCAAGTGAGTATTACTAATTTAATTTTTTTTGATAAGGAAATCTTAATAAACTCTTAACTAAAACCTTAATTACTTTAACGAAAAATAATTAAAACTTAAAATTATAGTAAGAAGCTAATTGGATTGACCAATAATTGTGTAAGATATTTTTAAAAGTGGTCACAGAGTTAACAGCCAGGATGGCTGTGATCCTTTAAATGTCCCAGGAACATGCTATGTATACTGTGTGACACAAAACAGCAGACACTGTCTAGGTGTCCTCCTGTCAGAACCCAGGACACAGGAACAGAAGCCCGAGGATGCAGACAGCCTAACAGAAATCAGCCTAGCATGTAGGTACAGCCTAGCACGTAGGTACAGGTGAAAATAGTCGAGGAAACATGATCAGACCGAAATGAAAGTCTGCAAACAGATTACTAAACAACAGCCACGCTGACTGTCAGTGGGCAAAGAACAAAGACAATCCAGAGAATTATCAAGAGACAGATAGAATGTCAAAAGCAGTCCGGGTAATAAAGGAAATGAGGAGATAAAGCTTCCTCGTGGGCTATCATCATACAGGAGATTATCTCATTGGATTAGAATGTGAAGAATCAGAGACACTCATCAATTATCTTGCAAAGCATCTGTTCATGTGTGTTTTCTTTTCTTTCCTTTTCTCTCTTCCTGGGCTCTAACTTAGGACCTACGCTGCGCACATGCTGGGTTCCCAGCTCATGGCAACATGTGTTTTCATCTTTGACAAAGTTGTCTTCTTGGGATTCATCCTAAAGGAGTAACGGGACAGACATCCTACAGTGCAATGTATATGCAACTGTGCTCATTCCAGTCTATTTTATAGCACTCAGCCTGGAATTAAAAAAAAAAAAATCACATACATGATACAGTTCTTTGCAGCAAGTAACATGGACGGCATACGTTTATATGCTGCAAAGAGGGGTGTGAACCTGTGCAGTGTCCGTTTTGCATCCTCTCGCGAATAGGCATCTTAAGAATAGATACAAAGGGAATGTCTCACAGTCCATGAAGTTAAGAGGCTGCCAGAAGCATGTGAGCAAAATTCAGCAAAGCATCTTACACTTTGAGTTTAAATATAGGAAAAGACGCTTAATAAGTTTCACTGCAGGCTGGCCATAGCGGCACAGTGTCGTAATCCTGGCTCTTAGAAAGATGAGTCACAAGATCGTGAGTTCTAGGCCAGCATGAATTACATAGCAAGGCCTTGTCTCAAAAACAAGCAACAACAAAAACCACAAAGTAGAACAAAACCTTTAATAATATTACCCTGAATTTTTCAATAATCTTCTGAATAAACATACATCTCTGCCCCCCCCCCGACAAAACCCCTACAAAACCTTGGCCCTCTATCAGACTCCTTTGCAAGAAGAGTTAATTATCTAACTCCTAATTAATTCTCCAGTCTGGGAGGGGCACTGACTTCAGATTGGGTGATAATGACATCATACCGGTAGCTGTGGCCAATAATAGCGTCCCTACTCACTTAAGCCCTGATCCCGGGGTGAGGCCTCTGGGACCCTTCAGTAGCTGTTTTCGTGGCATGGCCGGCTCTGCGGGGATGCACACTTGCCCGGCAGATCTGGTTGTCGTCCCCTGTGCCCCTTCAGATCTGGGTTTTGTCCCTTGTGCCTGGAGAGTGGATGTTGCCCAGCCGCAGCCACGCCCATAGCCCCGCCCCGATCCCGGTCTCGGGGTTCTAGGACCTCGGATCAGGGCCGGACCTGCGTGTGCTTTTCTTCAGGTGGCTCCCTATCCGGGCTGCTTCTTTTGTTTTCACTCCTAGCCTGTCGCTCTAGGGCTCTGCAGAAGATCCGCCCCTCTAGTTGGTGGTCAGCCTGTCCCCTCACAGCCTTAAAGACCGGTTGTCTCAAGGCCACTAGCTACCGTCCAATCTCCTACTCTTGCACCTTTGTTTCCGGTTCTGGTCATCTTTTTCTGGCCCAAAGTGTAATGATTTCTCAACTTAGAACACAATGGCCAAGTGCAGTAGGGGAAAGAGAGGAAGCAAAAGTCAGGAGTAAACAACTCTTCCAACAGATCCAGGATATGTATGTCCGGTGATGCCACAGTGAACCTCATCACTGGGTATGCTAAAGAAATAGATAATTAACTTATTGGATGGAAAAAAAGAACAAAAAAATCCCTTAAAACTATTTTGTCTATTCCCTTGAATCCGAATTTATTTGGCAGTGCACTGATGATTACTGTAAAATTGTTTCAGCCAAATAATCAGTTTCTTCTGCCTTGAATTATTCTTAGCTTTTATTAAATGGCCCCATAATGTTCCAGCACAAGTAATAACTTAACCATTTCCCCTACCCCTGGATATTTCATTATTTTTGAATCTTCCTTGTTTTAAACCTGTAATGAACAAGAATGAATCTTTCGTACATAGCTAAATGTTTCCTTTGATACAATCATAACAGAGTTATCATTTCCATAAAATATTTTGTTGTCCTTTTCATGTTATTTCCAGTTAAATTAAAATCATCTCTTTTGGTTTCAAAAACCTCTAGGCATTCAGTTCTATGTCTGCTTGTTCTGATATGTTGTTTTAGACATTCGAGGAAGATTTCGTAGTTGCTTTAGAATTTAATTCAGCAAGACATAGGTGGGGCTCACCTGTGAAACTAGCGCCTTAGGAGATGGGGGAGGGGGAGTCTGAAGTTCAAGGCCAGCCTGGGAAATTTATGGAGACTCTAACTCAAAATAAAGTTTAAAAAGACAAGGACTGTGGGTCTAGTTTGGGGATACAGCCCTCTGCAGTGTGCATGAGACCTTAGGTGAATTAGTCACTGCGATGAAACACCAGGACCTACAGCAACGTAGAGAAGAGAGGTCCTTTTGGCTTGTGGTTCCGGAGGGCGAATCCATAAGGGCTGGAAGGCAAGGCAAGGGGCAGGCATGGTGACAGGAGCAGGAAGCCAGCTGATCAGATTCTTGTCTGTCCACAGGAAGCAGAGAAAGAAAGCAGGAAGTTAGACAAGGCTATAAACCCTCGAAGGCTTCCTCCAGCAAGGGGCCACCTAAAGTTTCCTGATGCTTCCCAAACAGCACCACCAACACGAAACCAAACCTTTAAACACACTAGCCTGGTGAACCATCACACTAGGTTTAATCTAAAGTACCACACACACACACACACACACACACACACACAATTTTTTAAAAAGAAAACTTAAGTAAAGACACTGTGATGTGGTTTTTAGTTGCTATCTTCATATAATCTTACTCCCATTATATTTTCTGATAGATATTGTTGATAGAAAAGGTGTTGGCATTTTTTGAAAAAGCTGGTGATGATGATGCCATCCGATGAGCCTTCAGGACACTGAAATCATCAAGGTGCCAGTAACAGTGACCATCAACTTTAATGATAGGCAGCACTGCCCTAAGGCACAGTGGATCACAGGAACAGCCCTGTAGCCAGTTTTAAAACTTAGTGAGAGATGAAGGCCAACCGGGAAACTGCACGTAGCTATTTAAAAGAGAATGACAAGCAAACTCAGGCCATGTGTATCATCATCATCAGAGTGCTACAAATGCAAGATATGAACACATAAGGCATTTGGCTCAGGGGAAAGCATTGATATCTACAGATGGAAGCCTTTTCCCAGTCTTGAGGTGGTTGGCTGTCTTCAGGTGACTCTCAGATGCTAGGTAATTACCACACAAGCAAACCAGCAGGAGAGGCCTGGACTTGCCTTGTATGTTTTGATACTTTTAAATAGAAGCTAGTTTTGTATTTCATTTCATCCTTCTTCTTCTTTTTTTTGGGGGGGGTGGGGGTGGGGATTCAAGGCAGGGTTTCTCCGCGCAGCTCAGGCTGACCTTGAACTCACAGAGATCTACTTGCCATGGCCTCTGAGTGCTGGGATTAAAGGGATGTGCCACCACTACCTGGCACATTCTTCTTATTTCTTGTCTGAAATTGAGACTCTCTTCCTTTTTGCTTTGGTCTGTATTGTGAGGAACTAGTTTCCTTGCTACTATGGTTCATCAATTATTTATTTTGAAGATAGATAGATAGATAGATAGATAGATAGATAGATAGATAGATAGATAGATAGATGATAGAGTGAGCAGTTGGTTATAGTATTTTTATATCTAAATTGAGAATCTTTAAAAAATTTGCTTTTATGTGCATGTTTGTCTACATGTATGTGTATGCATTACACTGTGCCTTGTACCCACTGAGGCCAAGAGGGCATTGGATTTCCTGGAAGCAGACTTACAGATAACTGTGAGCCACCATGTGTGTGCTAGAAATCAAACCTGAGTCCTCCGCCAGAGCAGTAAGTACTGTTAACCCCTGCGCCCCATCTCTCCAGCCCCATGTATTAGTTTTAAATAAGAAATTTGCTTGGGAACTGAAGAGATGACCTGGGTTAAGAACACTTACTGCTCTTGCCGAGAACCTAAGTTTGATTTCCAGCACCCAACATGGTTGCTCACAAACATCTGCCCTCTGGAACTGCATGTTCATGGTACACAGATATATGTGGAAAAAAATGCAAACACAAGAGCTGGAGAGATGGCTCAGAGGTTAAGAGCACTGATTGTTCTTCCAGAGGTCCTGAGTTCAATTCCCAGCAACCACATGGTGGCTCACAACCATCTGTAATGAAATCTGGTGCCCTCTTCTGGCCTGCAGGCATACATGCAGACAGAACACTGTAAACAAAATAAATAAATCTTTTTTAAAAAATGCAAACAGGCAGATAAAAAAATTCTTTTAAAAACTAGAGTTTCGTCTTATCTCTTGGATCAGGGTCTCACACTGGAACCCAGGCTGGTCTAGAACTCATGGCAATGCTCTTGCTTCAGTCTCCAGAACCCTGGAATTACTGACATGAGTCACCTAGTTTAATTTTGAAAACGCTTTAAAAAAAATTTGTTGGCATTTTATTTTGTAGTCCTGTATTTACCTAGCTTTTGGTCTTGGGGTATGGATTATTTCTTCTATTTTCCATATTTTGGAAACTACCTGAATTTTTAAAGGAGAAAAAAAAAACCTAAGGAGTGTTTTGCTTTGTTTGCTTTTTTTTTTTTTTTTTTGAGATAGAGTTCTGTTCTGTACCCGAGGCTGGCCCTTCAATTCAAACTCCTTCTTCAGCCTCCTGAATACTAGGATGATGGGTACACAGCACCATGCCTACCTTCCCAGTGTCCCATTAGTCCCTTAAAACAGCAGTTCTCAACCTGTGGGTCACACCATGGAAAAACACACATTTCTGATGGTCTCAGGAACAGAGACACCGCTCAGTAATAAAATTACAGTGTTGAAGTAGCAACGAAATAATTTTGTGGCTGGGGATCACCACATGAGGAACTGATTTAAAGGATCACAGCACCAAGAAGGTTGAGAACCACCGCCTTAAAATAACCTTTCCAGGGCCAGGGAAATGGCTCAGTGGGTAGATCCGCTTGCACTCAGGACCACTGATCTGTTTGACCTGCGGGTCCCAAAAGGTAGCAGGGGAGAACTAACTCCTGGTGAAGAGTCCAAGAATAAGAATATGGAAATGTAGATTCCAGAAATAAGAATGTAGAAATAAACATAAAGTTGTAAGCCTAGGAGAACGACAGCAGGCTGTCAGCAGCTTTCTCAGCAGCTTAAGGATTAACTATTAAAAGTGGGTTACCTTGCTTTACAACCCATAGCTGTGTCTGCAAGGCTGAAGTGGCCCTCTGCAAACTAAGAGTCAGCTTTTAGATAACCTCCCTGGCCACTCATGACTAACAATTGATGTGAGCTGAGTTAACTTCTAAATGATGGGCTGCACCTGACTTTCTGATTGTGCATTGCCCCATACCCTTCCCTGCAGAGCTTTGGTAAATACCATCAGAGAGGGCCAGAAGAAGACAGGGGGCTAAATACAAACACTAGTTTAACAAACAAAAAAAAAAACAAAAAAAACCCTTGTTAATGGAAATCATAAAAAAGGCAATTTGTATCTAAGTTTTACCTCGAGATTGGCAAAATTCTTTTGTTTACACTTAATGCTTGCTTCTTGCTATAAAAAGGGGAGTTTGGAAACAGCCCATTGCCACAGCCTTACAAGTCCATCTCTGGCTGTGGGCTCAGCTAGCTGATAGCTTTGTGTGCCCCATGGAGATTTATTTTTTAATTTTTTTCCCCTGGAGTAAAGTTTGCTTCTGGTGTAATAGACTTTGGTGATCTGTCCCCCATCTTTGCGCGACTCCAGTGAACCCAACACTGGGGGTTGTCCTCTGGCCTCCACAAGTGTTGCGACAGGCACATGCCCACACACACTCAGTAAATAAACATAATGATTTTAAATTTTAAATTTTAAAATAATTTAAAATGGTTTTAACATTCCAAGTGATTCAGAACCTTGACAGCCACATGCATCCTCCTGCTATCTGCCCTCTGGTAAACCAGACTCGTTCGCATTCGGTTTCATTCCCGCCACTCCTTTGTAAATAATTTTTGCTGTTGTTATTTTTGCAATGCTGTTCTAGATGGTAAAATTTGTTTTGTGACCTACGATTCAAAATACATGCCCTGGTCTGTTGGAATGTGATAAGTGATTTCAATAATAGATGAAACAAAAAAGGAAAGGAAAGAAAGATGCAGCTCCTAGGTATGATGGAGGAGGAGGTTTACTGCAGGTAAACAGAGAGCATAGCCAGAGGCAGGGACATCTGGGGGAATCCAGAGTGGATGTGTCCCTGAGCCTTGTGAGGAGAGGAGAGAGGAGAAGGTGTTATGGTTTTGCTGGCCTTCCCCGTCAGTACCTGTCCCTTTAAGAGACAAGCTCCGCCCATTCTCAATTCTCTTCCCCGTCAGTGCCCTGTCCCTTTAAGAGACAAGCTCCGCCCATTCTCAATTCTCTTCCCCGTCAGTACCCTGTCCCTTTAAGAGACAAGCTCCGCCCATTCTCAATTCTCTTCCCCGTCAGTACCCTGTCCCTTTAAGAGACAAGCTCCGCCCATTCTCAATTCTCTTCCCCGTCAGTGCCCTGTCCCTTTAAGAGACAAGCTCCGCCCATTCTCAATTCTCTTCCCCGTCAGTACCCTGTCCCTTTAAGAGACAAGCTCCGCCCATTCTCAATTCTCTTCCCCGTCAGTACCCTGTCCCTTTAAGAGACAAGCTCTGCCCACTCTCAATCTCTCCCTTCCTGCTGAGGCACACTGGGGTCCACTCTTCCCTTTCCTGCCTTTCTTCTGAAGGGGCAGCTTTCTATACCTCTCCCCCTTCCCTTCTTCTCTCTCCTCTTCCCTCTCTGTCCCTCTCTTTCTCTTTCTTTCTCTCCCCCCCATACCTCCCCTACCCTCCCAATATCCACTAAATAAACTCTCCATATGCAAATTCTCTCTGCATGGCATATCTATCTGTCCCTTACCCAAAGCCATCCCCTACCTGCCAAGGTCCTTCTCAGAAGGGAGAGGGCAGAGGGGGGAATCAGTTGCAAGAGTCAGGAGGCCCAAAGAAAGCCGGTAACCAAAATGCTTGGATTATATAAAGCCCCTGAGCTGGAGAAATTTAGGGTAGGGGTGAGGTATGCAAGCAGGAGGGTCCACTAGCAGGCGGGGACTAAGGAATCGCAGGGAGAACCTGGCCACCAGGACCACTTTGTTGTGTTAATCAGAAACCTCAGCCATTTGTCGCACAGTTGAAACCTAACAAATATTTGTCATTTTAGTTCCAAGTTCTTTTATTTTTTTGTTGTGGATTTTAATTAAATTTTCTCAGTTTCCCCTAGACTTCTGGAGGTCTCTTCTGCAGGTTTCAGGTTGACATCTTTCCTGATGTCACCGACTTTCTTCCTATTGGAGCCTTCTGCTCTTTACCCTGCTCCTGCTTACTGAGGACACCAACGCTGCTTCAGGATGCTTCAGGGCCTTCTAGAGACCCAAGGCTGACCTTACCTGAGGCTTCTCTTAGCTGTAGCTAACAGACATTTTGAGAGGTGGGGGGACTAGGACAACAAACAGCTTATACTGCTTTAATTGTCCTAGCTTATTAGTTTTTAAGGAAGGGTAGCCTGTGCCAATGACTCTGGGGCTCTGGGGAGGCAGTGCCATGCCTTGGTTTCTTGTGGGCACGCTGTTCATGCTCCACCTGCCTTCTTTCTGGGGCTCCATGCTGCCACAGGCTCTGAAGTTGAGAGGATACAGATTCAAATACACCCGTGCAAAAGGGGTGAGGTGGAGCCTGGCTCCCCAGCCCTGACTCTTTCCTATGTACCTTCATGTTCCTCTGGGTCCCCATTGTTCCCAGACTGTCTGTTCTCCAAACTGAATTATGCAAATACCAGCCAGCCCAGTTTCCATGGAAACCACATCTCCCGAATTCCTCAGCCTGTTCTCTGGCAGAAGAAACCCACCCAAGTGACAACCACAAACAAGGACAAATGGCAGGAATGCTTCCCTGTGCCCTGGGCCATCAGTCTCTGTCAGTACTGAACCATCTTCTCAGTCCTTCTGTGTGGCTGGGGAAAGGGAGTGGCAGGCCACAAGCAGGGGATGTTTTCTCTTGAAATCTGGAGGGGAGACTATGATCCTAGCATCTCTCATCACTAACAATGGTTTTTGTCGGATCCAAGCAGCCCCACTACTGTAAGGATGGCTCCTCCAGTGGGCAGGAGGCAGCATCTGGTATTACTGTTCAGCTCATGCACTCATGAGCCATTGCAGAAATGACAGCACAATCTGATCCCGTGTGATCCACTGACCTTATGCACAGACTCTCAAACTCTGCTCCCCTCTGTTCTCTATCTAGATATCTCCTGAAATGTTGGTGATAGTCTTTTCCCTCTGGGCTCAAAACAAAAATCAAAGCCTCCAGGGAGCACCACACCCAGGTTCTTGAATCTTCAGTCCCGTCCACAGCAAAGACACAGATTGCTAGTGACAGCTATGGGTCACAAGGCATTAGCACTGAAAATTACCTGGCAAAAAAAAAAAAATATTACAAGTGTCCAGGTTTACCTGACATCATGACTGCCGCCAAGTGAAATAATGATAAATTCTACTGCTGAATGTGCAGAATTTTGCACATCCACTCACCTTAAACCTCACAAGCAGGAGCTGGGAAGATTGCTTGCTTGATCAAATGCTTGCAGCACAGCATGAGGACCTGAATTCAGTCTCCAGCACACACATAAAAATCGAAGTTTGGCGGTGAGCTCCTAATCCTGGTGCCCAGAAGGGAGAGACAAGCAGACTCCTGGGGCTCACTGATCAGCCAGCCTCAACTAATCAGTAAAGCCCAGGTCCCAGTGAGACTTTGTTCCCGAAATCAAGATGGAGAGCCTCTAAGGAATGGCACCCTCCCAAGATCTGACAGCCGTGGAGGCAGAACCTGAACCCAGGTTGTCCAGCCCAATTCCATATCCTAGGCTCTGGACTATGGGATTCCTTTGTGAGGATGGAATTGAAACACATTTCTTAAGGCAGCACACACACACACCACCTCATAATCGCCGTAAGCACTTGGGGTGGAATAAAACTAAGGCAAGAAGTCACTCTCCCAAGGCCTGACAGCTGTGGAGGCAGAACCTGAACCCAGGTTGTCCAGCCCAACTTCATACCCTATCTCTGGACTACGGGACTCCTCTGTGAGGACTGGAATTGAAACACGTGTCTTAAGGTCTCATGTTTAAAGGGCTTAAGCCTTTCCTTTTCATTTTAAAATGCTAAGGTATGTTAGTTAATCAGAAAGCATTCAATCTACCAGTTGAGGCGTGTATGAAACCAGACAGGGCCATCCTTTCTTACAGAGAAGGAATATTTTCACTTACGTAGCTCTAGCCTG
This sequence comes from Ondatra zibethicus, assembly GCA_004026605.1. Taxonomy (NCBI): domain Eukaryota; kingdom Metazoa; phylum Chordata; class Mammalia; order Rodentia; family Cricetidae; genus Ondatra; species Ondatra zibethicus. The sequence continues at coordinate 24,302 of PVIU01008958.1, read as the reverse complement.
GCTGCTTAGAGATACGGGGCAGGACAGTGTGCTCTTAAGTTACGGTGTGTGCTATGTGCATACAGAACACACTCATCAATAGAGTATGTGCCATGCACAAAATTTCTGGGAAGACTAAGGAGAAAATTGATGCTATGGATTGCTAGGAGAATCACGGTGATAGACTGTTCTAACACATTCTGTACCTTTGGAGTTCCAGCCACATGATCATAATATAATCAAATACAATTTGAGAAGTTTGTGCTTTCTCTTTTTTGGGGGGCGGGGGTGGACGTGTTCTTTTGGTTTTGAGACAAGGTTTCTCCATATAGTCCTGGAATTCACTCTGTAGACCAGGCTGGCCTCAAACTCGGATTCTCCTACCTCTGTCTCCCGAGTGTGGGATCAAAGGCAAGCACCACTGCAGTCCCGTGTTTGTGTTTTCCTGTGTTGCATGCCTGTATATTTAACTTTGGACCCTACTTTTATTACAACCTAACAGCTTCCTCAGTTCTGAAAATGTGAACTTTCTGGTAGTAGTAGGGATCACACATGGGGCTCACTAGGCAATGACTCTGCCACTACACTGTATCCACAGGGCTTTCTACTTTTATTTGGAGGGGTCTCACTAAGATGCCTGAGCGGCCCTGAAGTTATGATCCTCCTGCCTCAGCCTCTCCAGGAACTTGGATCACAGGCCTACTCCTCCAGACCCTGGATGTATCCTTGTTAAATTCAAAGGGGAAAACATTTTTTTTATGTGCTTCCAACAATGTACATTTCTCAACTTCTCCCTTGTCTCCGGGATTCGCTATTGAGAAATCATGATTTCAAAATGTAGCATCTGCCACTTTCTGAAGAGTTAACTGACATAGAAGGAACCTATACAAGGCTTAAGATAGAGCACTTGCCATTTTTACTCTAAGCCACGTCAGTGAATCCTCTAACAGCCTAGGGCAGATACTGTTATCCTCAGGTCTTCGTGGGAAATGCTGCAAAGGCCTGGCACCTGGACCCAGGCTCCTGAAATTGAGATTTTATGTGCTATTCTCTTCCCCAAATGAAGGAAAGCAGTGTTTTTTGCTTTTTATTTATTGATTGATTTTTAAGACAGGAATTATTTTAATTCCTGTCCAGTCCTGCCTGCCTCTGCTAGGTAACAAGGAGAACCTTAAGAGAGACATAAATGGATCCCCCTGGGAAGGGGAATTAGACATAATCTCCTGAAAAAATTGGGAGTTGGGGGAGGGAGTGTGGAAGGGGAAGAGGAGGGGAGAAGGGGAGGAAGGAGAACATGAGGGAATGGGATGGTTGAGATGGGGGAAGGACAGAGAGGGAGAGCAAGGAATGAAGTATCTTGAGGTATACTGAGGGAGCCATTATGGAGCTAGCGAGAAACCTGGCACTAGGGAAATTCTCAGGAATCGGTAAGAATGACCCCAGCTAAGACCCTAAGCAAGAGTGGCGAGTGCCTGAAATGGCCTTCCCCTGTGATCAGATTGATGACTACCTTAAGAGTCATCACAGAACTTTCATCCAGCAACTGATGGAAGCAGATGCAGAGATCCACAGCTAAGCACTGGGCCGAGCTTCCAGAGACCTGTCCAAGAGAGGGAGGAGCAATGAGCAAAGGGGTCAAGATCATAATGGGGACACTCACAGAAACAGCTGACCTGAGCTAGTGAGAGCTCACTGACTCTGGACTGATAGCGGGGGTGGGGTGGAGTGGGGGTGGGTGGGTGATAGGACCAAACTAGGCCCACTGAATGTGGGTGACAGTTGTATGGCTGGGGCAGTCTGTGGGGCCACTGGCAATGGGACCAGGATTTATCCCCAGTTCTTTTTTGGGGGGGGATCTAAAATTCAAATTGCTTTAATAGAAGAATAAAATCTTTCAGTAATCCATTATAATGTTTAGTTATAGTTGTATGATTTGATTAAATTGGTCAAAGTATTGAGAAACCACAGGAAATGGTTATTTTGCTTCTGGGGGTGAAGAGTCAAAGAACAGAGACTAACAAGTAAGAAAAAAATTTGTCTCCCATTTTAAAGAGAAGTTAAAAAAAAAAAGTCACAGGGCAGTTTGAACCTCTGAAATCTATTTGACCTATCCAGTATTCAGGTCTAAAACAGAAATTTTCAATTGTTTTTGAATAATCTCTATTCTTCTCTTGAATATCAAACTGATTGGTAGTCACAGCTTCACATACAATCAAGCTTAATAGCTAGCTCAATACAATATTAGTAATGTCAAAAAACAAACTAAATTCCAAACTACAAAAAAGTCTACTCAAGTATTACATTCAGTTTTTAAATTATTTACTAACATGACAACAGATTTGGCTTCAATCACTTTGCACACACTCACACCCAGAACAGATCCCCAGCCACTGATCTGCTTTGCAACACAAGGCCATTTGTCAGAGATTATCCCCAGTTCTTGAACTGGCATTTTAGAGCCTATTCATTTTGGAGGGATACCTTGCTCAGCCTATAGAGCAGAGGGCCCTGGTCCTGCCTCAAAGTGATGTGTCAGACTTTGTTGACTCCCCTTGGGAAGCCTTACTCTTTCTGAGAAGCGAATGGGGGCCTGGGACGGTGAGAAAAGTGGGGGAAGCAGGAAAAGGGGAGGGAGTGGGAACTGAGATAGGTGTGTAAAATGAGAAAAGATCAAAAAAAAAACCACTAATAAAAATTAAAAAAAGATGGGCTCACTATGCAGTCCTGGCTGTCTCTGCCTCCCGAGTGCTGGGTTTAAGGTGTACAGAACAGGCTTGATGCCTGTTTTATGGAGCTTTCGGGGACAAAATTTCCAACCCACAATGCATGACAACTAGACAAGCCACACATTGCCTAGTAACGCGGTCACAACCTGAGATGCATCCTCAAGAGATGTTTTTGTGGACTATACACAAAACCGGATGCCATGTGTACACCCCAGATGCTACAACAGACCACTGCTCTGTTCGCACTCCCGCCACTGTGCTGATCCTGAGAGCAACTGCTAAGACAGTAGCCAGCCATGTGGCTCAGCACGGAAAAGGCATGGGGAGAACACCACAGTATGAGAACTTCTCAGTCCTGGGCCAGGGAGGGGCTCCATCAGTAAGGTCCTTGCTGTCTAAGCACAGAGACCCAGGCTTGATTCCCAAACCCACATAAAAAGCTGCACACAGTGGCATGTGTTTGGAACTTCAGAACTGGGTAGGCAGAAACAGGCGGATCTAAGGGGCTCACTAGCCACCAACTTGGGGAGTTCCAGGCCAGTGAGAGAAGTCTCAAAAAAAAAAAACAAAAAACAAGCAAACAGATTACTCCTAAGGAATGACACCCAAGATGCTTCTGGACACACATTCTTAGTCCATTTATAATCTTACAGAACCTTCCCTCGTGGCCCATCTTTGACAGAAATATCCTTATGCGGTTATGAAATAGCCATTTCCCACAAGTTGAAATGGTTCTTTCTAGAAGGTGCAGGGCCTCTCATAAAGCTCTCACAGGAGTGGGTGGTGACAGTTCAATGGGTAAAGGCACTTGCTGCCGAACCTGAGTTTGATCCTCAGGACCCACATGTTACAAGGAGAGGTGGCCACTTGTCTGTCCTGGCCACCTGGCTAGCTTACACCCGAAATAATCACACAGAAACTGTATTCATTTAAACACTGTTTGGCCCATTAGCTCTAGTTTCTTATTAGCCAATTCTTACATCTTAATTTAACCTGTCTATTAATCAGTGTATCACCACATGACTGTGGCTTACCAGCAAGATTCTAACTGGCATCCGTCTCAGGCAGATCCATGAGATCCATGGCGTCTCCCACTCTGCTCTTCCCAGCATTCAGTTCTGTCTTCTCCACCTACCTAAGTTCTGCCCTATCAGGCCCAAAGCAGTTTCTTTATTCATTAACCAATGAAAACAACACATGAACAGAAGAAACTTCTACACCACCCACATAGTGACAGGACCCCCACAAGTTGTCCCCTGGCTTCCAACTCGGTGCTGTGGCATACACTCAGCCAACCAAATAAATACATTTAACTTTTAAAAGATTATTTTTAAAACTAAAAGAACCTTTCAGGACTCAGTTAAGTTCAAGAACCAAGAATCTTAAGTCCCTCTTGCCAAGGTGGCATACGCGGCAAGCAATTGCTAGGGAGGACATTCTTTGGGAGAACTGCCAATGAACTGTGCAGGAAGTTCCAGCAATGCAGCTTGGGGCCGTTTACCCACACTGGGGCAGACTCTAAGGTGGTACAGGCATCTGGAAGTAATCCCAATGAAGTCATTACCCCAGCAGCTGTCGTTGTCCTTGTGGTCTGTGCCCTATCTGGGATGAATTAATTGCTCGTCTCCTCAGGCCACCCAAAAGTGGTACCCAACTGTATAACCACACAATAGCCATCTAGTGGTCCAATGATATCCCTGGATTTAGGGCTGGACAGGTGGCCATGTGGCTCCTACACTCATCATGGAAACTAGCAAGCTAGGCAAGTCACAGTGGTGGGCAAGGGAGCTCCAGGATGGACGCAATGGAGGCAAAGGAGCAGGAGCATTCTGGGAGAAGTAGTTACGTTCCTAAAGTGTTCAGAAAACTCCTTCAGGGTTGTAGATCGCTCTGTGACTAAGAGCACTAATTGCTCTATGAGAATGGAGTTCAGATCCAGCACCCATGTCAGGCAGCTCATAAATACCTGCAACTCCAGCTTCAAGAGATCTGACAACCTCATCTGGCCCCTGTAGGCACATACATACAAACATGAACAATACAAATATATATATATATATATATATATATATATATATATATATATAATCTTGGGCTGGGTGTGATTGCACACTAATAACAGTACTTGGGAGGCAGATGCAGGTACATGTCTGTGAAATCAGCCTGGTCCACACAGCATGTTCCAGGCTGGCAAGGGCTAAACATGAGATCTGTGTGACACTCTGTCTCAAATAAACAAATCCTAGCCCTGTCTCATCACTAGCCAGTTATCAGTTCTATTGTCCTGATATTGAACCAAAGACCATATTCTGTTGACATTCCATCCTCCAGAAGCAAGGGGGAGTGAGCTGAAAACAGCCACCGGACACTCAAGCGTGACCCAGGAAGGGGTTCTCCTGTCCCCTGGCGTGCAGGAGCTCCACTGTCAAGACTCAGTCCCAAGGACCCTCCAGGTGGCACTGGACTGAGGAGCTGGGATGCTCTCCATTGCTATAGAGGAGAGAACATGGGCAGGCAGGAAATGCCCCCAAAAGACCCAGTCTCAAAAGGTCACTGTCATTAAAATGCCCCCGTATGTATCAGGTGGCATGTCTGAAGGATACCAAGTTTCACCCAACTAGAATCTTGTGTGTAGGAATCAGAGAACCTTGGTTACAAAGGCAATATGCCCTCTGAACACAGCACTGGAGAAATCCACCCAGGTTTGAGTATGGAGCCCCTTAGGGTGACCAAGTGGACATGGAAGGATGGCTCCTCTAGGAACAAGACAGGATGAGTTCAAAAAGGGAGACTGAACAGGTGCCACCTGTTCTGGTGGAAGTCCATCCCAAGACCCCTACCCAATCCCTCTCCAAACTCTCACATCTCAGAAAGCCCGCCAAATGATGATCCCTCTCCCAGAGAAATTCAAGGCCACTCCCACAGGGTATTTAAACCACCCCCCACCCCCACCCCCCGCAGAAAACAGACGTGTGGTTTTCTGGTTTTCCTTTCCCGTCTCCTCTCTGGGGGGCTGGAAAATCATCTGGGAGCACTTTATCCTCAAACCTGGGATTTTCCTAACTCAGTTTGCTTTGGTTATATCGCCACGTCGGCAGAGAGGCTTATCGGGGTACTTCTCACTACCTTTCGCAGTAATGAAAGTATGAAAGAGGACAAGAAGGTAGGAGAGAGCTGGAAAGAAGGGAGACTCTTGGACAAGGGCCTGTCAACAGCACAGCTGCTCCATTCCTGAGCCAAAACACAGGTCTTGTGTTGTACGTGCTTCAGGGAAATGCCCAAGATCTCAAGGAGATGCAAGAAAGGAAAAGAAAGCCGACGAGCTGGACATCACCACAATTGTAAACATTCCAAGGAACATCACTAAGACAGTACAAGGGGGCTGGAGAGATGGCTCAGCAGTTACGAGCACACCCTGCTCTTCAAGCACGTGGGTACCAGATGTCAGATCCACTAAAGCTGGAATAACAAGTGGTTGTGAGCTGCTCAATATGGCTGTTGGGGATTGGATTCAGGTCCTTTGAAAGAGCAGCAAGTGCTCTTAATCACTGAGCCATCTCTCCACCCCCCCCCAAAAAAAAACTTTAAAGACAGTAAAAAGACAACTCACTGAATAGAAGTAAATAGAAGTTTTATAAGTAAATAGAAGTTTTATAAGTAATTTATTTGACAGAGAAACTTTTACTTAAAATGCATAACAAACTCATAAAACTTCATAATGAAGGGACAGATAACCCAATGGGCAAAGGCTTACGTCTCTTAAGTAGAGACACAGCAACACAAGAAAGATGCTCCATTTTAGCTGTCGGGGATGGCAACTAAAGGCCAAGTGAGACACACTTCTTCCTCACTAGGACAGCTAAGTTAGAGGGCAGACAGTGCTGGCAAGAATGTGTAACAACCCAACCTCACCTGCCGCCAGTGGGAGTAGAAAACGGTACGGCTCTATTAGAAAACAGTTTGGCGAGTCCTCAAAGGGTTTAATACAATTATCATATAACCTGGAAAACAGACTCTGAGGTATATGACAGAGAATTAAAAAAAAAAAAAAGACACGTCCACACAAAACTTGCACACAAATTTCAAAGCAGCTATACCCATAATAGCTAAAAAAGCTGTAACTAACAAACTAAACAGGACACTCACTGCATACCATAAAATCTTACAATGAAAAGCATCAAGTCAGGCACAAGTTAGGTACAATACGAATTTGTGCTTACAAAAGCACTGAAAGAAAACATGTCCGTTGTGGGTCGAGTTAAATATTTCTATAAGATTCTAAATCACTGAAATTTCCCCATTTAAAAAAGAATTAAAATGAAAATAAAAAGCTCATTGTACTTCTCACACATAAACTAGACGCCCCACACCAAGGGCAAACCCTTTCACACCTACTTGGATCCCAAGTGCCTAAGCATCTGCCACAAGATAATGGTTTGCCAACGCTGTCCCTGCTTCCAGCCTGGCCTGCACTACAGTGTTTCTTCTGAGGCCCCACTTGTTAGATAAGCAATGTATATGACCTATTTATAGCCAATTAGTGGGTGAGCGGCATGGTTTAAAACATCAGGCTTATGTAATGCAGGGTGCAGGCTGAAACTGGGATGCCAGGTCCTAGGTCAGTAACGTGTCCCTGACTGTGACAGTACACCTGGGAAGACATGTCTCTTTACATCACCACTTGGGACTTGGTGGCTGGCAATCAGACTCCATCTATAGCCAAGACTGAGAAGGACAATGGAGAGGTACACACAAGGAGAATTGGGGGTGAAACCTGGCAGAGAGCAAAGCAAGAACAAATGGACTGAAGCCAATGAGGAGAAGGGCAGATAGGGCCAGGACTCTCCGGATCCCAGGGTCAGGCTGCAGACACAGCATCCCCCAAGGCCCATTCTCAGAACTTCCTCCGTGATTTTCAAGACTACTGTTAATTCACAAATATGGAAACTGAGGCCCAGAGAAAGGGCAAAAACAGCTCTTTCTTCTTCTTTTTTTTAATGTGTTCTAGAAACCTTGGACAATTTCAGGGGAAATTTTCAAAGCATGAATCAGGGTCAATTCCATGGCAACCAGAAGCTCCGCCTGAGACTGAGGAGCGGAGCTTGGGCTCCTGGCCCAGCCAGTATCGACTGCCTTCTCACTGCATTCTGGTGCTTTGGCCTCTATGCCACTGACTAGAAACTGGTCAATCCTTAACCACTGCTGACAGCCGCACAGCTGCCTTTGCTGTGGCCTCCGCTAACTGAGCTGTACTCCAGAGTATTCCACACCCTACAGCTCCCACAAAGCAGGCCAGGACTTTCCTGTCCTAACCATCCCAGTCAGAGATGGACAAACAAGGGAACTCCTGGGCCTCAGACCAACTGCCAAAAGCCACACTGTGCAGTCAGGCTGGCCAATGCCTTAGCTTGTCCTACTAGGGTAGGACAGCCTGAGCGAGGGCTTGCCACTCCTCCCTACCTAGGGCGTGCCCGTGTGGCCTGACAAAGGCTTTCTTCCTGGGAAATGTGACGAACTGACTCAACAAGAGGCATCTCTGACAGGTGGCCTAATCTCTAAAAACGGTCACCCACATTTAAAATGCCCATTCTACAAGAAAACATTTCACCAGCAAAGGAGTCGGGAAAACCTACATCCCAAAGGTGTCACGATTCTAAGTAGTGCCTAGGCTCACCAAGCTCTCCTGAATGACTCTTAACTTTGGGGCAGGACAGGGACCAAAAACAAAAACAGGGTCATAGAAGGGCATGGAGTTACAAAAAAGACAAGACAGGATACAGGATGATGCATGAGTGTCAATAGTGGGCTATCAGATGTTGGGACAAAAGAGGTCCCAGCCCAGTGTCCAGCAGACGGTGGCAGCTTAGATGTCCAGCTCTTCCTTGATGGAGACACGCAGATGGCAGATGCGCAGTGGCTCTGGGGGACCATCACCCCGAGAGGACCCCAGGTAGAAGTAGGGCCTCACTTCCCCAAAGTGGGCATGGAAGGTGTACAGGTGGCAGTGGCGCTCAGAGTCATAGAAGGACAACTCACCCTCCTCACACTCCAGCTCCACACGCAGTCGGCGTGGCATGGCCTGGACAAGAGGGGCTGTGGCTGTGTCTGAAGTCATGCAGTGGTCTCCGTCCACACCCTGCGTACGGCAGAGGTACCAGAAGCCCGAACGGGTGTCGTGGTAGCAGCTGTGTGAGTGGCCTTCACCGCCCACATCCGCCTGTGCCTGAGCCTGCACGTGTGCCTGCACCCTCACCACACCCACCCGCCAGCTCGGCAGGCCACCCACATCCACCTCCCAAGAGTGGGAGCCCTTCGAGAACACTTGAGAGCCCAGCAAGCAGGGCGCCGAGGAGAAGCGCTCTGGATTCTCCACCTGCACGCGGTAGCCATGGTTGATGACGCTCGTGAGGTCATCAGCCACTTTGAGCCAGCCAGCAGCTGTATTGGGATCCAAGCTGAAGGGCACTGGAGACAGAGAGAGAAAGGGAAACTCAGCAAACTGGACACCCTTCTTCTGCCAGACTGACTGAAGCCCCACCTGCCCCAATGCATGCATGAAACTGTCCTGGGCTGCTGGGGTGGCAGAAGTCAAACTTTACCCCAACCCCAAAAGTTAAGTGTTAAGTCCCATGCCCCAGTATCTCAGGATATAACCTTATTTGGGAATGAGTTAGAGATACAGATACTAGGGAAAGAAATGTCATATGACCAACCAAGGCAGAAGCAAGTTTGTCAGTTACAAGCCAAGGACACTCAAGCAATGCCATCAAATACCAGAATCTAAGGGTTTTGCCCATTTCTTAGCAATAAGATTTTAGCCTGCAAAGCTGTGGGAATAGACTTTGGTCATTTAAGTCAATTTGTGGTCCTCTGTCATAGGAGCCACGGAAGACTAACACCAGCACATGACTAGGAAGTACGAAGGTTCACATGCTTCCAGGACACCTAAGAAATTCAAGTAACATTCCTCTGGGCCACTGCCATTTCTAGGCATGAAACCAAGGCACATTAGCAGGAGAGAGTCAGAGTGACCTTGGGGGAGGTAACCTAGAGTTGGGTCTTCCATCATGAATGTTAGAGTTATGAATATAGAAAGGCGTGTTAGCCTCTCTTAAGTGCAGCAGAGCAGGGAGGACTAGGGGCCTTGGGCATGCCCGGAAGGGGCTACGGGGGGAAGCTGAAACTTGGCCTGGCACCTCATTGCATCCTTACCAGACTCAACAGACCCAAGCATCTTCTTCCAGACACGGTACTGCAGGGACTCCAGATATTTGCACGCATCCATCAGCAAGCCAGGCTGGAGAGGAGCTGGCTCCACGGTGCAAAAGAGTCTGGAAAAGGAAGGCCAGGCATCACCTGGGGACAGGCAGGCGCACCTGACTGAGTCTGCTACAAACAGCAGGACTGCTTCCCTCGCCTCACACCTAAGCTTCGTGGCCATCTGTCCCAAGACAACCTGGACTGAGCAAGAAGCCCACTGGGCTGCCACAGCCCTTTAGCAACTGGGAGACATAGTGGGAGGGTCTCCAACCTAGCTGCCATCCTCACAGGTAGAAATCACACTTGAGTCACCAGCTAATGAGAGGGCCAAGCTGAAAGGGCCTTAACAGTACTTGAATCCAAAAGAGCCACAGTGTTGACTGGCCTTTGCCTGAGCGCCTGCAGAGACTGGGAACTTATTACAGCCTAGAGCACTCACTCCCATCTTCAGACAGGACATATCTCTTCCTTATCCATCCTGGAGAGCCCAGCGAGCATCCACCCACAATAGCGTAATACCAAGGCTCTCAGAGGAAGGAAGCCAGCCAAAAACCAGGCCTGCTGAGAAACACGAGTCATGTGCCTGGTTCTGGTTCTGTAAATCCCTGGAGACTAGCGAACCTCTATATTCCAAAACAACTCTCTGCCTTCATGGCAACCTGCACTGGAATGCCTTTAAAGAGCTCCCCTTGGCTGGCCTCTGGATCCCACCCAGCTGGACACGACAGCTGCCTGGCCTGTCAGCCACAGTCTGCCCACCCCATCCCTTCCATCAGGCTTGATAACTTACCGGCGTTTTCGGCTCTTGTGTTTCTGTGGGGGAAAAGGCAGCGACAGGGTAAGAAAGTGCAGGGAATTTCTGAAGAAGAGTTGCCAGGCGCCCCACTCATGGGCGAGCAGACCTGGTGTCACTCACATATCACCCACCCGATGTGGATCTCATCTCAGATTCAATGTCGCCCCTTCCAAGTCCCAGGTGCCATGGTGAGGGCACAGCAGAGGGAAACCCTGCTCACTGTACACGAGGCCCAGGGCCACACTTAGAACTGATGCTAACATTCACGAAGAGTTTTAGGAAATGTAGACTAGCAACCTTGAGAGACAGCCAGGTTGGAGGACTCCTACTCCCCAGTTTCAAACTCGCTATAGGAGCCACTGTGATGGAAGTGGTGAGACTGACGAGGACAGGACTACAGTCTAGATAAGGGAAGCCTCATGCTTAGAGCTTCTGCAGGGGACCCAGGTCAGCTGACAGAACTGTCTTCTAGCAAATGGTGAGGGTACAACCAAACAGTGGCACAGCACAGGAGGAGGCCAGGCCTCTGCTGTGTATCAGATTTAAAAAAAAAAAAAACCAAAAACCAATTAAAATAACTCTAAGATTTAAATACAGAGCTAGGACTGAGAAAAGACTTAGACTGGAGCATAAAAGGACTGCTCACAGCTAAACAATGAAAAGATAACCTGACAGGAACTGCATAGCGGGGCATGGTGGCACACACCTTTAGTCCCATGGTGGCACACACCTGTAGTCCCATGGTGGCACACACCTGTAGTCCAAGCACTAAGGAGGGAGAAGCAGGTGGATCTCTTAAGTTTGAGGCCAGCCTGGTTTACAGAATGAGTTTCAGAACAGTCAGGTTTACACAGAAAACACCTGCACCTCCACCCACCTCCACAAAAAGAAAAGAAAAAAAAAAGGAAGGAAAGGGGAGAGGCAGGGAGGGGAGCAGAGAAAAATGTAGAGCTCAATAAATATCATGGAATAAAAAAAGAAAAAATAAAAAAAGGAAAAAAATCACTTAAAAAATTAGAAAAAAAGGAAGAAAACTGTATAAAGAAATTAAATACACATAGAAGAGCTACCAATAATGATCCAGAGGCACCTGACATGAATGAAAAGATGCCCACTGTCATCAGCTATCTGGAGAATGCCCACTGGAAGCACAGTGAGACAGTGCCTCACTCATAAGAAAGGCTATGGAATGGAAAAAGTGGCTAAGAGGTATAGAATCTTGACTCTCGTACTCAGCTGATAGGAGCAGAAAACAACACGGCTGCTTTGGAAAACTGCCTAGCAGCCTTTCATGGGCAAAGCAGAATTATCAGATAACCCAGAAATCTGCTCTTGGGTACACAACCAGAAGTAAATACATGTCCACACAAAAACAGTACATACATGTTTGGAGTCCCACTCCCCATAAAAGCAAAAGAAATAACTTAAATGAGGATCAGTGGATGAATAATAAAATTATTTTATGAATTACATTACATTACGAATAGTGTAAAACACAACATACAAGGGAAATTATTTGTTCATCAGAAGGAAAAGGGTAAGGAACACAGCTTTTGGAAACCATCAAGTGATGTTTTTCTTTCCCAGGAGTATTCAGGGTACAGGACATCCTGTCCAAGACTTCAATGTGAGGCCACTGTCTGAACATGGAAACGCTCTCATCCCTTCTCACACCACTGCGAGACTCTGCAGAGAGACCTCACTGTGCCTGAGGCACAGAGGCCACCTTGCCACTGGGACTGACTTATTATAAAGTGGCTTTCAAGCCACAGAAACTTCTCCGCAAGGAAGGATAAAAATCAATAAAAGGATGAAAGAAAATGAAAGAAAAAAAAACTGAGACAGGTTTCTCTGTGTATCTTTAGAGCCTGTCCTTGAGCTTGCTCTATAGATCAGGTCGGTCTTGAACTCTCAAGAGATCTGCCTGCCTCTGCCTTCCGAGTGCTAGAATTTAAGGTGTGCACCACCACCCAGCGAAAAGGAAGAACAGAATTCCTTTTCTGTGTCTGTGTGCAGGTCCAGGCACTCACGCACATGTGCTCGTGGAGTTAGAGTCAACCTCAGCTCATTCCCCAGGCGCTATCTGCCTTGTTCTTCACATAGTGTCCTTACTGCCCTGGACCTCACCAAGCAGTCTGTCTGCCTAGCCAATGAGCCCAGGGTTCCAGGACCAACCTGGATCCTCATGCTCATAAGGTAAGCACTTTACTGAGCCATCTCCTCAGCCTGGAATTACTCTTTCTTTAACGAGAGAGAAAGAAGGCAGAGGGAGACACCCCCCCCTCCAGCCCCCAAACAAACAAAAAACAAAGAAAGAAAAGATAAAGGATAAAGGGTTGAGCATGTGCCTCAGTTAAGAGCACCTGTCCTGCACAGAGCCTAGGCTTTGGAGCCACCAATGCAAAGGCAGGGAAGAAGGTAGGGGAAGGAGGAGAGAGAGAAAGGGGAGATGAGAGAGAGAATACTAAGATAAAAAATCAGGGCCAACTAAATGGCTCAGCAGGTTATGGTTGTTGTCTGGGACCCACAGTAAAAGACTGACTACCATAAGCTGCTCTGACTTCCACACAGGCACTTTGCAATGTGTTCCCACTCTGGTGGTTTGAATGAAAATGTTCTCCATAGACTCACTGGGAGTGGCACTATTGGGGGTGTGGCCTTACTGGGCTTTGAGGTTTCAGTAGCTCAAGCAAGACCCAGTGGTTCACTTCCTCTCTTCCTGATGCTTGATGATCCAGATGTAGAATTCTCAGCTATTTCTCCAGCATCATGTTTGCTGCCATGCTTCCTGCTAAGATAACAATGGACTAGACCTCTGAACTCTAAGCCAACCCCAATTAAATGTTTTCCTTTATAAGAGTTGCCATGATCATGGTGTCTCTTCACAGCTATAGAAACCCTAAGACACCTATCTACAACAAATAAAAATGTAATTACATATTTTTTTTTTAAATTTAAATTATTGCACAATTTAAAAAGACTATCTCGGGGCTGGAGAGATGGCTCAGTGGTTAAGAGCACTGACTGCTCTTCTAGAGGACCTGGGTTCAATTCCCAGCACCCACATGGCAGCTCACAACTGTCTGAAGATCCAGTTCCAGGGTATCTGACACCTTCACACAATGCACATAAAATAAAGTTAAATAAACCCTAAAAAATATTTTTAAAAAATTATTATTAAAAAGAAAACTATCTCATCTGGGATGGGGAAAGAGAAAAGTTAGTAAGAAATGGTGGCGGGGGTAGGAGGGTAATTCAAAGCTGCCAAGCCACTGCTCTGGAGCAAGCCATGCCAATGAGGTCCTGCAGCACCACAGGAAGCCTGCTGAATGGGCTGGGGGTCTTTAGCTGCTGGCCCGGACCCTGCTCCCACCCTCACATCAGATACTGAGCATCTCACCATGAGGAAGGTCATGTCATCCTCTTTCATCTCCATCTGCAGGCGCTCAATCTCACGAGCCAGTGCCTCGGTCTGTTCTGCCAGCTGTTTCATCTTCTCCTCGGCCAGCAGGTGCTTCTTTCTGCTCTCTTCCTTCATGGCATCCAAAGTGGCCTGTTCCTCTACCCTCAGGAAATCTCGGAGCTTGTCAAACTCATCCCGGATGCGGCCTTCCAGCCAAGTCGTCTGCACCTGCACCAGAGCAGGAAGAAGCCCACAAGGTCAGGAGTCAGGTTTGGGCTGCCCCTAGCTGGTGACTACTTTCAGCAAAGCAACTCAAAGGCTCTAGATGTGACATGAGGAACCCCTAAAGATAAAGATCAGGGTACCTCTATAGGTCCAGATTCAAAAGGGGACATAACAGTGGTTTGGTATGGTTGTGGCAAGTATTTTATTATTGTTGTTGTTGATATATATATCATATATGTTTATATGAAAAACATATTTATATGTTTTTCAAGACAGGGTTTCTCTGTGTAGCAGTCCTGGCTGTCCTGGAACTCACTCTGTAGACCAAGCTGGCCTCGAACTCATAGAGATCTGCCTGCCTCTGCCTTCCAAGTGCTGGGATTAAAGGTGTGCGCCACCACCACATGCTCCAAGTATTTATTTTAATGACACCCACATTCCAAGCCACAACCACAAAAGCACTGAAGACAAACTATGCAGATCCTCAGAGGAAAAGCAAAGAAATACTTGTCTGTGCAAGAAGAAAATCACCACTTAGCACATGAAACTCCGAAGGCTCATAGAAAGAATATGATTGAGTGTGTAAACATAACTTTCTGTTTTTGAGGCTCACCGTTTAGACCAGGAGGCTATCCTTGAACTTACCGACATCCACCTGCCTCTGCCTCCTCAGTGCTGGGACTAAAAATTTCATCTGAGGAACTGCCTAGATCAGATGGGTTTGTGGGCACATCTGTGGGGGACTCTGGGTTGTTAATAATGTAGGAGGACCCAGGTTATTATGAAAGTACAGTCCCTAAGCAGGTAGTCCTGAAGTCTGTAAGAAAGCTAGCTCTAAGCTGGTCTGCTAGCCAGCAAGCAAACAGCATCCTCCATGGTTCCTGCTGTACTTCTTGGATGTGGCGCAAGTTCTTTGGTCAGAGGTAATGTTCTACAGGATAGGCTTCCCCAGGTCCTTGCTCTGATGTCCTTTAATGATAGACTGGGACCTACAGACTGAAACAAACCCTTTCCTTCCATAAGCTGTTTGTGGTCACAATGTTTGTCATGGCAACAAAACCCCAAGCTAGAACATGCAGTAAAATCAGTAACTAGATGAAATTCATATATGTAATGTAAAGGGTGATTATCAGAAAAATAATTCAAACCACATGCTCTAGCTACAGCAGGCTGTCCTCTAATCAGGGATTCAAAGTTCAGTATACACTATGGCTCTGAGACGATAATGACAAGATGACTTGCTGAAAAATGAAAATAACAGAAATCCAGTTCACTGAAGATATGGCACGTTAGGAAAATTATGTGCAGCATATATGATCAACACAATCCACCCTCATTTCCTAGGAACAACAAATAACTGGAAAGAAGCTTTAATCCTAGCACTTGGGAGGCAGAGGCAGGCTGATCTCTGTGAGTTCAAGGCCAGCCAGGGCTACATAGCATGACCCCGCCTCAAAAAGACCAATACCTAAACACCTGGACAAGTGTCTTCCAGCAGCCACAACAAGTCCCACTTTTGGTCTGGACTTCCAGTTCAGGTCACACAGGGCTCTGACATACTGTGATGGCTGTTCTTGGTTCAGGACACTCAGGGCTCTGACATCCTGTAATGGCTATGCCTGGTTGTCAACTTGACTACAGCTGGAATTATCTGGAATCCAGAAATGGAGGGCACGTTCCATTTCTCTAGAGAACCCTGACTAATATAATACACGTGATGACAAGTTGATTTCCAAAGACTCGAGTCAGCTTGTTGGTTTGTGAGCCATCATGAAAGGCTTCTCTCCATTGCTGCTTCCATGCATCGTTCTGAATGCTTAAAGAGAAACTGCACAAGACTGACTTCTACTTGGTAGGGCTAAGGGACTTCCTGGACACTCAGGGTTGGGCTGTTTCTACTACACAGCCTGCTCCTGAAGTCCCTGTCCCACCAGCTCGCAACATGTTTCTGATGCTCTATCTAGCTCTAGCCTGTCACCTGATGTGCTACTTCCTGACTCTCTGGACCCTCCAGTACCTGTGCACCCAAGGTCAAGGCCTCACTGTGTCTCGCTGTGGCATTTACACCAGCCAAAAGTTTATGCCTAGAACATTATAATACTAGAAATAATGAATGTGCTTGCATTCCTTACATTCTGACGGGAGTAGATAAAAAGCAAAATAGAAAGGTAAATTGCAGGTTAAGTGTCCAGGGAGACATGCAATAGAGTAATGAGGTATGGCGATCTTGGGAACTGTGTTCAAGGAGCACCTCCCAAAAGGAATATGCAAAACTGAGACTTTAGTGTGCGGGCCTGATGAAACTGGGACTGGTAAAGGAATAGAGATGGCCACCAGATGGGCAGATATAGGGCAAGAAAGTCTTGAAGCTACTAGAATCAGGGGAAGGGGCCACCAGTGGGCAGTGTAAATGCAAGCATGCCGTGGCTGACATGGTTTACCAAAGAATGTTCGCTCAGGTGCCTGGACACTGACTGCAGGGGAGGTGAGGCAGGTGGGAAGGCCGGGTGAGTTACAGCTGTGGGGTGGGGAGTTTGACAGCCACAGATCATTCTGGAAGGAGAACTGGAAGGTATCATATGCCCTCTAATGAGCCCTAGGTCACCAATGGTTTGACCATGAGCTGGTGATGTGTGAGACACCACAGACGTTATCTTTAACTCACGGTGCAGATGATGATGGTGTCTTTTGGCTGCACTCCTGTGGCTGCCGGCCTGACCATGCCCTTCATCAGTGTCAGAGGAGTCCCACTGGCATCCAAGGGGATGGCATGAAGCCTCAGAGGAGGTCAATTCTGAGTCAGCCAAAGCCAGGGACTCATCTTCCTGCACCTCCCAATCTTCCCAAACTCCCCACCTGCCTCAGCACTTACCTCGTTGTGTTTGGCGATGGCCTCATAAGTGCGCCTCAGGGACCAAAAGGCCTTGGCTTTCTCTCGAAGCACATGTTCCATGTTCTTACACTTGGCCTAATGTAAGGAACACAGAGAGACAAGTTAGCACTAGAAGTCAGGCCGGGAACTAACACAGCTGCAATCACACTGTGGAATCCAACCATAAGCCGAGGAAGCCAGCCTGCTCCAAATGCTGTAGGCACAGCTGGAAGCTGGGTACAGCCCTAACTGAAATGCATGTTTCCTCGATCCTCTAACCCAGCAATGAAGATGACACCTGGTACAGTGGGAAGCAAGGTTCAGGATTCCCGAGCTTAACCTCAGCCCAGTTGGTCACAGTACAGTAAACAACAGCTTATGGCTGCTCCTAGAATCCCAGAGCTATTGAGATACCGTCAAGATGGCTTGGCGACTGGATCATGCTGGAATTCCCCAAACTGGACTTGTCGACAGCCATTCTGAACAGGGTAGACAATATAAATGGTTCCAGTCATTTCTCAAGAGGCAAAATATTCCAAAGAGATCTCACCTAAATATGCCTCCATATCCACCTTCTCCTTTAATGGTGCTGGGACCACAGGAAATACATTCAGCAGCAAACTTATGCACTTTTCTATTAGTTTCATTTTCTGAGACAAGGTCTTATACCAGAGCACATGTTGGCTCACTATGTAGCCAAGTGATGGAATCATACAAGCAATCACACCCAACTAGTTCTTTGTACTTAAAAAGTGTTTAGGGCTGGAGAGATGGCTAAGCACATTGGCTGCTCTTTCAGAGATCCTGAGTTCAATTCCCAGCAACCACATGGTGGCTGACAACTGTCTATAATGAGATCTGGTACCTTCTTCTGGTGTGTAGGTGTACATGCAGGCAAAATAGTATATATAATAAATCTTTAAAAAATAAAAAAAACTTAGTATTTTTCTTTTGGTGGTACAGATGTATTACGTGGCATGTAAGTGACCACATGCTCTTGAAGGCTGGAGGGTATGCAAGGTGGGTGTCCCACTCAATCACTCCCCACCATAATCTATCATTTCTCTTTTATTTTTTGAGATTATAATTAACCCTCATTTGCTTTTAATTTCATTGCCTTTTTAAAATTTTCATCACATGAATATATTTATATACACATATATTCCTAAATACAACCTGCTCAGTCTGTAATGTTGCTTGTATGTGTTTTCATGGCTGAGCATTTGATACTGGGCAGCTGATTGGTGTGCTCTTCCTGGGGAAGGCTCTCCCCCCTCAGCTTTAGTTGCCTGTAGTTCTTTGTGTAGGGCTGAGGCTTTGTGGTCTTTCCCCCATCCTTTTGGAATGTCTATTGGTGTGAACAAATGTTCTTGTTCAACTCATGTTTAGGTGGTCATGCTGGTGAGATTTTATGGGTGTCATTTCTGACAAAACTAGGAGACAGTCTCACAGCAAACTCCCTGATCATCTATTTGTCTCTTCCTCAAAGTCCCAAGCCTTGACCCTCCATAATCTTGAGATATCTGTGAGCCACCAATGTAGGTACTGGGCATCAGAATCCAGATACTATGCAAGGGCAGTCAGTGGAATTAGAGACTGGATCTGCCCAGCAGCAGTAATAAAAAAAACCAACACACACACACCCTTTATTATATCTACAGGGCTGTAGCCCACATCTGTAATTCCAGCACTAGATCCCTGGATTCAAGGGCCAACAACCTAGCTGAATCAATGAGCTCCAGATCCAACCTGGTCTCAAAACGTAAAGGTAGAGAAAGATCAAGGAAAGGTTGCCACCTGCCTCTGCTTATCCCCACCCCCACCCCACTCCCCCATCCACACACAAAAGAAAAGTGTACTCTATCTAACCCTGAGGACACTGTACTTGAGGACTTTCTAAGGTTCCCCTGAACACTCAGGTTCTTTCTTGAGCTCTGGTTGGTCGGCTATGACATGTTCTAAAATCTTGTCAGCCCTTCCATCAGGTCCCACTGTGTTAGGGCAAAGTCCCAGTTCATTAGCATCCCCCTCAGTGTCTTCTGAATGGATCTTGGCAGCCGTAATAAAAACACCAACACACATGGCCTTCATTACTTCTACAGAGCTGTGGCCCACAAACTTAACAGAACAACCAGAGGGAAGAATTCTCCATTTTGCTCACTTTCAGAAGTGTTGGTTCAGTCCATCACAGGGGTGGGGGTGGAGGGGGTGGAGCAGAGGGGCCAAGAACCAGAGAAAGGGATATAAGATATAGCCCCAAGGACACCCCCCCATGACAAACTGCCTTCCTCCACCTAGGCCCCACCTCCTAACTTACCACCTACCAATGAGGCCATCAAATGATTAACCTGTGAAAGCACTCACTGACAGGGTCAGGGTCTCATTCTCGGAACACCTGCAGACACTCAAGGAGTTGGGCTTTACTGTCACAGTCAAGATTAACCATCACACAGCATCAGGGTTTCTGTGGACATCAAATTTTGTTAATACTTAAGGGGATCTAGCACAGAGTAAGTCAGTCCTAAAAGATTAGTGCTGCTGGATATCAGCACTAATCCTCCTCTGGGGATGCCAGAGGGTACCCCAGGAGGGCTGTGCTTACTCTAGCAGCACCCCCTTACCTGGGGTGGGTCTTCCTATGCTGCTTGCTTCCTCAACCCATAACCATATCCAACCACACAGAACCATGCTCATCTACCGACTGCCTCGCCCACTCCTCTGAAATGTCAACTTCCAGAAGCAGAGTATTCTAGTTTGCTGTTGCCATGACAACCAAAAAAAGTTTATTCCGGTTTATACTTCCGTGTTACACTTCATCACCAGATGTCAGGGCAGGAAATCAAACACGAAGTAATACAGAAATTGTGGAAATCAGGGAGGTATGCTGCTCTCTGAGTCATTCCCGGGCTTGTGTTGTTCAGTTAGCTTTCTTATACCACCCAGGATCACAGTGTATCACACCAATCACCAACTAGACAATCTCTTGGATTGGTTGATCCCTTCGGGGCAACCCCTCAATTGAAATTCCTTCAGATGGCCCTAAGCTGTGCCGAGCAGCGATGAACTAGGACAGAAAGGCTGTCTTAAGGACCTAAGCAGCCAGAGTGCGGCAGACAAAGGGTCCTCAGTGTGTTTATTTCACAAACGAATAAATGAATGGGCCACAGAGCATCTGAGCATGCAGCGTGCGCTCTCCTGAATCTTTCAGGCTAGCCCATTTCCAGCTCTTAGACTCGTGCTAAGCACCCACTGGAGGGTACCACACTACCATTCTAAAATGATTGGTAACACTTGGGTCTCCTGGCTTCACCTGGTGTCTAATGCTTTCTCTCTTCTAGAACCTTCTACATGCTGTAGCATCTGCGTACAAATAGCTCCCCTGGCCTCCTTCACCTGGTTATAGCCTCTACATCCTTCAGATATTTGTGATTACCTCCCTGAGAGTAGGAATTATGAACTTTTGATCTCCTCAGTGTCTCTGAGACCTCCCAGAACAAGAACAAAAGGCTGTCTCCAAGCCTATGTGTTGGGAGCAGTGAACCCCCAGATCCTGAATTTCTTGTAAACAACTTGTTTTCCCCTGATCTGAGTGCCTACAGCAGCTCTGACCACGAGACCCTCAGGAGTTTCTGATGGCAGGGGAATGGTTTCTGGTTTGGCTGGGGCATGGCTATCCCTATATAAGCTGCACCTGGATACAATAAAGGGGGCATTCTTGGGACATTTTGGTATCAAGGATGACCTGTATTTCCATCTCTCTCTGTCTGTGTGTCTTTGTGTGTTTCAATCTCCAGCTCCTTGCCCAGTTCACGAACTGTATGGTGGTGCATAGAGCGCAGACGGGTGTCGTGGGCAACACCTATGTTCCCTGCCTCCTGGTTCACTGGTCTTCAGTTGAGGCTTGGTCCCCCTCCCCCATTCTGGGGACACCACCCATGCTAATCTGTTCATCTGCCAGCCTTGGGGAATTCAAATCAGGACCCAAACCTATGGACTGCCCACTTCAGCTATGCCAAATAGGGATCTAGCATTTCTGCTGGTGGAAGTGGGAACAAGAATGGACGACTGCTGAACAAATGACTGGAGCAACATGCACAATGGCATCCACCTGCCCCCCCCCTCCACTCCGTATGGAACTGCAACCATGCTGATTCTCACAGAGTGTGGGAAGGGTGTCTGAAGATCAGACGCTGTGGGCTCTTGCGGTGCCTCCTCTTCTCTACGTTGGACTTCCTAGCAGCTAGCCTGGGCCCTCCCAACTGTGGGTCTGACCCATGTATTAGTAGCTGATGAAACAAATTTAGCTGTTTGAATCCATCGGTAGCTTTTAAAAAAATAAAAGTTACAAGACACTGCCAGAGTAAAATGGACATTTTAGAAACCCTTTTAAAAAGTCAATTGATATGCCGGTATGAGCGCTTTGGAAAGCAATGGAGTATGCATTTCTAAGCGATTAGGTCAAAGGCTTTTGAAAATGTCTGACCTTGTTTATAATTTGTTTTTCTGTTTTTGAACAAAGATTTCTCTCTGAGCCTGAGTCACAGGCCTGTAATCTCAGCCACTTAGAAGGCTGAGGCTAGCAGAGAGCAAGTTCAAGGCCAGCCTGGCTAATTTAAGAACTTGGCTCAAAATCAAAACTAGGCTGAGGATGCAGCTGCATAGTAGAGTACTTGCCCGGAATGTATGAAGCCCGGGCTTGAACCCTGCAACACAGACACCCACCCTTCCCCACGCTAGTTTTGCTGTGTCAGCTGCTCTTGGTTTAATTATAGCCACTGGAACTCCAGAAATTTGATGCTAAAAGAGTAATCGGAGAAAGGCAGCAGGCCAGGGCCACAAGCCTGTCCTACGGCTCTGAAACCCGGGGGACGGGGGAGGGGGGGCGCGCTGGGCTGGGGAAATCTCAAGGCCTCCGAATCCGAACTAGGGCCTGGCCTCCTTCTAAACTGAACGTGACACGCCCGAATGTCTGAGGGCGGTGCCACTGCGGCCTTGTTCAGAGGGGCCTGGACGGCGGACACAAAGGTGGTTGGGCCCGGGGGAGGGAGAGGGGCAGTCCCGGGGTCCCCAAGGGTGGGTGGCGCGTTGCTCACCCGGAAGTCCTGTGCAGTGTCCTTGATCGGCTGCACGCGATGCTCCTGGTGCCGGGCGTCAGCCTGGCAGGCACAGCACAGCAGCTCCTTGTCCTCCAGACAGAAGAGAGTAAGAGGGGCGCGGTGAGCGCGGCAGGGGCGCGGGGATCGGCGACCTGTCCAGCGCGCTCCCTCGGCTTCCTCCCGCAGTAGGGTCTCCACCAGGTTGTTGAGCGTGTGGTTGGTGCGCAGCTCCCCGGGAGCCGCTCGTTCCTTGCACACCGGGCACGAGGGCGTCGTCTGCACCTCCCAGCAGCCGCTCACACACCGGCGGCAAAAGTTGTGGCCGCAGCGCAGCGTCACCGCGTCGCGGAACGGGTCGTAGCATACAGCGCACAACAGCTCCTCTTTGAAGGAGCGCGAAGGTCCCGGGGACACAGAGGGGCCCGGCTCCATCGCAGGAGCAGCAGCCGCCGTGGTCACCACGGACGCCGCCTTCATGTCAAGCCTGAGGGCGTTGTCCCTGCTAGACAAGCGGAGAACGACCGCGACTCCAACCTATGGCGAATGAGCGTTGAAGGAGCTGACCCACCCACTTCCGTTCTGTGTGGGGTCTCCCGGAAGAGGTGTGGTCCCTGGTCCCGCTCCCTCCCGGGCAATCCGCGCGTAAGGATCTTGGTTCCCAACCGCAGTGCGAGACCTACTTTGAGAAATGGAAAGAAAGTGAAGCCGAGGTCCGTCATCCTACTTAATTCCCAAAGTCTCAGACTCTCAAGATAGGTGGAAGTGAACGTTCGTGTTTTACCTCCTTAGGTCCCCGAACCACTGGGTCTTGCAGCACTGAGAATGGTTTCTCAAAACCATCACGTAGGTCATTCACTGACTTTGGTCCGACTTAACGCAGTCTCTAGGCAGCCCTAAGACCTGACAAGTTGCGATTCTTGGCTTGTGGTTAGATAAATGACTTCGGTTCGTAAAATTGTGGTGTCTGTGAAAAGGGCGCGTGAGAGGAATAAATATGGGAGCATGCTCCTGGCATCAGACCTCCATTAAAGGCAGGATGAGAAAATCGTGGTGCACTTGAGAGGTTGAAGTAGAAGAAGCAGGAGCCCGAAGCCAGTCTGGGTTACACAGGGCCTTTTTTTTTTTTTTTTTTAATCCACGCTGGATTCTTGCCAAGAATGACAGCTGAATGTTCCCTAACTGCAGGTTCCTGCTTGGGTGTGATTATTTAGTAGCCTTCCGCTATGGAATATCTTTCGCGGGGTGGGCCGTCATAAAAGGTGACTCCTGTGTGTAAATGGAGTCTCTGCACGACTTGAGAACAGAGACCGACTTTTTCTGACAGTCTTTTCAAGGGCATTTCTAAACATCTTGAATAGCTGTGAGATGTAGAAACGATGTAATTTCAGATGAACGTCTCAAGGTTTCTCTCCTGTAGCGCACGCCTGTCACACAGGAAACAGGCCCAGTGAGGGACACTGATAGTGTTAATTATCTTTGCTAGTGATTATGGTCCTAGAGTCAGTCGCATGCAGGTAGGGTAAAATGTCAGATCTTTTACAGCCCTAACTCATATCTTTCCACACTCTGCAATAGTTCTTACCTCCTGGGATCGACACCATCAATTCGTATTATCTTCTGAGGGTGTATGGTGTGAACCCATAATGTTCTGTAGTCAGTCACCCAGGAGGTAGTTTGAGTTTGTTCCTGTCCTGTTCTGTTTCAGAGCTGGGTTGGAACCTGGGGACTTAGACAAATGCACTTCACCAGGGACTACATTCTCCAGCGGTTGATTTACAAAAACAAGATCTCACTTTCTATGGAATTTGTAATTCTCCCACCTTAACCTTTTGAGTGCTAAGATTATTTTGTTTCCCAGGGATGGACTGACATCCTTCCCTTCCCTTCCCTTCCCTTCCCTTCCCTTCCCTTCCCTTCCCTTCCCTTCCCTTCCCTTCCCTTCCCT
>PVIU01008957.1:0-79530 GCA_004026605.1 Ondatra zibethicus | reverse complement strand
AGACCAATCAGGAGCCTTAGGAAGGCAAGGTAAAACGTAAGCAACACATCTTTACATAGTTAGACATATACAAATGCAACAACACTTTACATAGTTAACAAATATTTCATTGTGCAAGAGGATTGTAAATGATAATAGATTAAAGTGTTAAATCTGTAGTATTTAGGAATGCCCATCACTCTAAACAGTTTTATAAAAAGTAAGTTTAGGTATTTTTATATTCAATTAATCTTCAAGGTCCTTCAAATAATAATCTAATATATCTGATATATATACATATATATTATAATACATACATACACACATATGGTTCTGTTAAGCAAATTCTTTGAATTTTGATAAATAGTATGTACTTAAATTTTATACTTATACAGAAGACTATTTATTTTCAATTTAAAACCTTCATCATCTATTATATATTGAATTGAGATTTAGTCCACAGATATCAATACCACTTTCCTTAAATTGTGTTATTCATTCTAATTTAAAAGGTAAAATATAGTAAAAAGAGTTCATCATTAGTGACTTTAAAGATATCACAGAGGAGATGTCACAAATATTTTTTCAACATAAGGAAATGATACTTATTTAAGCCCTTTCACTTTCTTTTGTTTTAAAGTCATCCTTTATATTAACTACATACATGTAAGTGCCTTTCCTTTTGTTTTATTTATTTAGTTGGTTTATGTTTGTTTACCTCTGTGTAGTGACATTAATATGAATGTAGGTGACCAAGGATTCTTTGGATCTGAGTTACGTACGCTCATCAGCTGACCATCATGGGTACTGAGAACTGAACTCTGATCCTCCACAAAGATTATATACTCAGCAGATGAGCTATTACCACCCCTACAAGTAATCTTAAAAATTCAAATGTCAAATTACTCTTGGTTGCCTAATATTCCTTATGACTGTAATGAAACTTAATCAAGACTACCTCATTCTAAAGAATTTTTTAAAAAGTAGTTGGGATATTTGATGTTTCTGTAATGTCTTCTTGTCTAAAAACCAAAGCACTATATTGTTCTGGTGTTTGCATCACATATTAACCTTCTCTTCATTGCTTCACGTTTATTTTTAATTTTGTGATCAGTCCTTATGAAAAGTTTTAAATATAAAGATGTGTTTACTATTCTAATACAATAGTTCAAACATAAAAACTACTTTTTAAAAATTAGAGCTATTATTACGACCAGTAGATTAAGTCACAGCAGAATGAGTAGGACTGCAATCTCTCTGGTGAAGTCCCTTTTATTTCTGTCAGGCAATACTGTTAATTCTGGTTTCTATTCAGATCATATAATTTTTTGTCTCTTTTTATGAACATAAAACAGCTATTATAAGATGTGGACTCAAAGATACTTTGATAGTTTATTTCCATACATTATAGCTTCACAAGTCAGAACCTGCTAGTAGATATGTATATAGTGATAATATATAACACTGCTTAACATCCAAGAGAAAATACATACTTTAAAATTAAGTAATTTCAGCAAAGAGTTACAAGCCATACATAATATCTAACTAGGTATGCTTTTAGAAAATCCCATATCAACCAGTAGATCCATCCGGAGGGGAAAGTGTGTGCCTGCCCTGCCGGCCAGACACCCTGGGAAGGGAGTACAGGTACCCTCCAATCCCCTAAACTATCTAGCCATTCAGAAAGGCTTCTCCCTGGCTATTGGCTTTCTCTACTTATCCCACCCCAGCTTGCCCCAAGCATCCCTTTCCATTGGCAGGGTCCTAGGATCCCCCAACTCAGCCTGCTTCTGGGGACTCAGTGGTGAGAGGAAGGCTACAGGGGTTTCTTTGTTCCATGGAGCCAGCATGTACCAAGCCCACCCTTATGTCTGTGAGGTCCCTGGCCAGCAAGTGACCCTGATCCAGTACCAGTAGATCCATTTGGAGGGGGTCCTTAGATCCACCACCACAGCCTACTCCAGGAAGGAGGAGATCTGACAGCCAACTCCAGTGCTGAGGGGAACTAAGAGAGGGCAAAACAAGAAAAATCCCTAAGTACACTGTTAGTCACAGCAAAAATCGGACCAAGCCGCTGAGACTCTACAGAGAACATTTGAAGAAAGAGATGAGCAGGCACCAATGCAAGAATTCCTCCAACCTCCTGAAAAGCAACATGATAACACCAGAATCCAGCAAATACTCAACAGGAAGACTTGAACAACCTAATCCAGAAGAAGTAAAAGAAATCGACTTTAAATGTAACATTATGAAAGTGATAGAGACCATTAAAGAGGATTTGAAAAATTCCTTTATAGAAATAGATAAGAAGACTAACAAAAAGCTGGAAGAAATGAATAAATCCCTCAAAGATACCCTAGAAAACCAGGAAAAGCAATCAAACAGGTAATGAAAACAGTTCAAGACTTGAAAACTGAAATGGAGGCAATGAAGAGAACACAAACAGAGGGATGGGTGGATATGGAAAATCTGGATAAATGAACAGGAACTATAGAGACAAGTATAACCAACAGAATACAAGAGATAGAAGAAAGAATCTCAGATGCTTAAGATACAATAGAGGAAATAAACTCATTGATCAAAGAAAATAGCAAATCCAACAAATTCTTACACAAAAATCCAGGAAATCTGGGACACCATGAAAAGACCAAACCTAAAAATAATAGGGGTAGAAGAAGGAGAAGAAGCACAGCTCAAAGGCCCAAAAATATATTCAACAATTATTGAAGAAAACATTCCCAACCTAAAGAAGGATATTCCTATGAAGGTACAAGAAGCATACAGAACACCAAATAGACTGGATCAAGAAAAAATCCCCTTGCCACATAATAATCAAAACACAAAACATAGAGAATAAAGAAAGAATATTAAGAGCTGCAAAAGAAAAAGTTCAAGTAACATATAAAGGTAAGCCTATCAGAATTACACCTGACTTCTCTGTGGAAATCATGAAAGCCAGAAGATCTTGGATAGATGTGCTGCAGACACTAAGAGACCATGGATGCAAGCCCAGACTACTATACCCAGCAAAGCTTTCTGTCACCATCAATGGACAAAACAAGATATTTCAGGATAAAAACAAATTTAAGCAATGCGTAGCCAGAAACCCAGCCTTACAGAAAGTACCAGAAGGAAAACCACAACTAAAGGAAACAAACAACACCCAGAATAACACTGACATATAACACCCCTACACAAGAACAACTTAAAGAGGGGAAACACACAAACTCTAACACCAAAAAAATAATCAGAGATAACAACCACTGGTCATTAATATCACTTAATATCAATGGACTCAATTCACCTATAAAAAGGCACAGGTTAAGAGAAAGGATAAAAACAGGATCCAACATTATGCTGTTTACAAGAAACACACCTCAACCACAAAGACAGACATTATCTCAGAGTAAAGGGTTGGGAAAAGGTTTTTCAATCAAACAGACCTAAAAAAACAAGTGGGTGTGGCTATACTAATATCTAACTAAGTCAAATTCAAACTAAAATCAATCAAAAGAGATGGAGATGGACACTTTATACTCATAACAGGAATAATTCATCAGGATGAAGTCTCAATCCTGAATATCTATGCCCCTAATATAAAAGCACCCACATATGTATATGAAACATTACTAGAAATCAAAGCACACATCAAGTCCCACACACTAGAGTAGGAGAATTCAACACTCCTCTCCCACCAATGGACAGGTCAACCAGACAGAAACTTAACAGAGAAATAAGAGAACTAACAGAAGTATTGAATCAAATGGACTTAACAGAAATCTATAGAACATTCCACCCAAATAGGAAAGAATATACCTTCTTCTCAGCATCTCATGGAACCTTCTCGAAAACTGATCACATACTCGGTAACAAAGCAAACATCCACAGATAGAAAAAATATTTAGTAACCACCTGTGGCTTATCGGATCACCATGGAATAAAGGTAGAATTTAACAACAATTCTACTCCAAGAAAGCCTACAAACTCATGGAAACTGAACAGTCAACTACTGAACCACCCCTGGGTCAGGGAAGAAATAAAGAAAGAAATTAAAGTCTTCCTTGAATTCAATGAAAATAAAGACACAACATACACGAACCTATGGGACACCATGAAAGCAGTGCTAAGAGGAAAGTTCATAACACTAGTTGCCCACCTTAAAAAAAAATGAAGAAAGCCACATTAGAGACTTAACAACACTGCTGGAAGCTCTAGAAAAAAAAGAAGCAGACTCACCCAGGAGGAATGAAGACCGGAAATAATCAAACTGAGGGCAGAAATCAACAAAATAGAAATACAGAAAACAATCCAAAGAATCAATGAAACAAAGAGCTGGTTATTTGAGAAAATCAACAAGATTGACAAACCTCTATCCAAACTAATCAAAAGGCAGAGAGAGAACACACAAATTAACAAGATCAGAAATGAAAAGAGGGACATAATAACAGACACTGAGGAAAATCAGAGACTCATTAGGTCTTACTACAAAAGCCGGTATGCCACAAAGTTGGAAAATGTAAAAGAAATGGACTTTTTTTTTAGATAAGTACCATATACCAAAATTAAATCAAGACCAGGTGAATAATATAAATATACCTATAATTCGTGAGGAAATAGAAGCTGTCATAAAAAACCTCCCAACCAAAAAAAGCCTAGGGACAGATGGTTTTAAGGCAGAAATCTACCAGAACTTCCAAGAAGATCTGATAACTATATTCCTTAATGTGTTTCAGATAATAGAAACATAAGAGTCATTTTCAAACTCTTTTTATGAACCTACAGTTACCAAAACCACACAAAGACTCAACCAAGAAAGAGAATTACAGACCAGTCTCGCTCATGAACATCAATGCAAAAATTCTCAATGAATACTGGCAAACCGAATCCAAGAACACATCAAAAAATCATCCATTATGATCAAGTAGGCTTCATCCCAGAGATGCAGGGCTGGTTCAACATAAGAAAATCTATCAATGTAATCCATCATATAAATAAACTGAAAGAAAAAAACCTTATGATCATTTCATTAGATGCTAAAAAGCATTTGACAAAATTCAACACCCCTTTATGATAAAGGTTTTGGAGAGATTAGGGATACAAGGATCGTATCTCAATATAATAAAAGCATTATACCCAAGCCAACAGCTAACATCAAATTAAATGGAGAGAAACTCAAAGACATCTCACTAAAATCAGGAACAAGACAAGGATGTCCACTATCTCCATATCTCTTCAACATAGCGCTTGAAGTTCTATCAAGAGCAATAAGACAACATAAGAAGATCAAGGGGATTCAAATTGGAAAGGAAGGAGTCAAACTTTCGTTATTTGCAGATGATATGATAGCATACATAAGTAACCCAAAAAATTCTACCAAAGAACTCCTACAGCTGATAGATACCTCCAGTGATGTGGCAGGATACAAGATCAACTCAAAAAAAATCAGTATCCCTCTTATACACAAAGGATAAAGAAGCAGAGAGGGAACTCAGAGAAACTTCACCTTTCACTATAGCCACAAATAGCATAAAGTATCTTGGGGTAACACTAACCAAGGAAGTAAAAGATATATTTGACAAAAACTTTAAAGTTTTGATGAAAGAAATTGAAGACACCAGAAAATGGAAGGATCTCCCATGCTCTTGGATTGGTAGGATCAACATAGTAAAAATGGGAATCCTACCAAAGGTAATCTATAAATTCAATGCAATCCCAATCAAATTCCCCCCAAAAAAATTCTTCACAGACCTTGAGAGAACAATAACTAAGTTTATATGGAAAAACAAAAAACCCAGGAATGCCAAAATAATCCTATACAATAAAGGAACTTCAGGAGGCATTACCATCCCTGACTTCTCACTCTCTTACAGAGCTACAGTAATGAAAACAACTTGGTATTGGCATAAAATAAGAGACGTCGACCAATGTAATCCAATCGATGACCCAGATATTAACCCAAAACTTATAAACACCTGATTTTTGACAAAGGAGCTAAAATTATACAATGGAAGAAAGAAAGCATCTTCAAGAAATGGTGCTTGTATAACTGGATCTAAACCTGTAGAAGAATGAAAATAGATCCATATATATCACCATGCATAAAACTCAAGTCCAAATGGATTAAAGACCTCAATATAAATCCGACCACACTGAACCTGATAGAAGAGAAAATGGAAAATAGACTGCAACACGTGCACAGGAGACCACTACCTACATACAACCCCAGTAGCACAGACAATGAGAGCAACAATGAATAAATGGGACCTCCTGAAACTGAGAAGTTTCTGTAAAGCAAAGGACACAGTCATTTAGACAAAAAGGCATCTGACTGAATGGGAGAAGATCTTTACCAACCCCACATCAGACAAAGGTCTGATCTTCAAAATATAGAAAGTTCTCAAGAAACTAGACATTAAAATTCTTAACAACCTAATTAAAAAATGGGGTACTGAAATGAACAGAGAATTCTCAACAGAAGAAGTTCAAATGGCCAAAAGATACTTAAGGTCATGTTCAACTTCCTTAGTGATCAGGCAAATGCAAATCAAATCAACTTTGAGATACCATCTTACACCTGTCAGAATGGCTAAAATCAAAAACACCAATGATAGCCTATGCTGGAGAGGATGTGGAGTAAGGTGTACTCTCATCCATTGCTGGTGGGAATGCAAACTTGTGCAACCACTTTGGAAATCAGTGTGTCGGTTTCTCAGGAAATTGGGAGTCAACCTACCTCAGGATCCAGCAATACCACTCTTGGGAATATACCCAAGAGATTCTCAATCATATTACAAAAGCATTTGTGCAACTATGTTCATAGCAGCATTATTTGTAATAGCCGGAACCTGGAAACAACCTAGATACCCCTCAATGGAAGAATGGATAAAGAAAATGTGGAATATATACACATTAGAGTACTACTCAGCAGTAAAGAACAATGACATCGTGAATTTAGCATGCAAATGAATGGAAATAGACACCTATCCTGAGTGAGATAACGCAGACACAAAAAGATAAATATGGTATGTACTCACTCATTAGTGGACTCTAGCCATAAACAAAGGACATTGAGCTTATAGTTCACAGGCCTAGAGAAGCCAAATAACAAGATAAATCCAAAGAAAAAAAAATATATAAATCCACCTGGAAATTGGAAGCAGACAAGAATGCCAGGCAAAAGTTGGGAGCATTTGGGTGGGAATAGGGGTGGGGCTGAGGGTGAGGAAGTGGAGAAGGGAAAAGAGAAGGCAGTAGGGAAGGATTGGGGTGTGCTTGGGGGAGTGGGATGGCTGAGATTGAGGAAGGGCCGATATAGGAGCAGGGAAAAAGAGATCTACATTTAGGAAGCCATTTTAGGTGTGGCAAGAGACTTGGCTCTAGAGAAGAACCCAGGTGTCCATGGGGATGTCCCCAGCTAGGTCCTTGGGCAGCAGAGGTGAGGTTGCCTGAACTGACCTTGCCCCATAATCACACTGATGAATATCTCGAATATCACCATAGAATCTCTGTCCAGCGATGGATGGAGATAGAGACAGAGATCCACATCAGAGCACTGGACTGAGCTCCAAAGGTCCAGTTGAAGAGCAGAAGGAAGGAGAAGATGAGCAAGAAAGTCAGGACAGAGAGGTGTTGGTCCACCCACTGATACAGTGCCTTATCTAAAGGGAGCTCACCAAATTTAGCTGGACTGGAACTGAACGAGTGTGTGATCAAACTGGACTCTCTGATTGTGGCTGACAATGGGGGCTGACTGAGAAGCCATTAATAATGGCACTGGGACTTGTTTCTACTGCATGTACTGGCTTTTTGGGACCTTAGTCTATTTGGATGCACAGCTTCCTAGGCCTGGATGTAGTGGGGAGGCCATGGACTTTCCACAGGGCAGGGTACCCTGTCCTCTCTTAAAGCTGGAGGGGAAGGGAAGAGGATGAGCGGGGAAGGGACTAGGAGCAGAATGGGAGGAGGGGGGGAAGTGGAAACATTTGATTGGAAAAATAAAAAAAATAAAAAATAAAATCCCATATCATTTAAATTACTCTATGTATTATGATTTTTAACAGATCTTGCATCTGTAAATATTGACCACTACTATCTTTAAAAACAAAACACAGAAAACACTTATATTTAAAAATACAAATTTATATTTGAAATAAATTTGAATGTGAGTTTGTATTGAGTGAAATAATATATCTGAAACATAATTTCAAAGTGACAAGTTGTATTTTGTTTCACATTTCTACTTTTTGGCCAGATATATTTACAAAAATGAGGCACTACATTCAAGAGCTTGGTTGTATGTGTTCTATTCTATTAGAACCTAAAGCTTAATGCAGAAGGATAGCTAGACATCTCCAAGAAAATATGTACTTTTCAAATTTTATAGAGCATGATAATTTAAGAAAAAATGTTCTTTGATATGAAACAAAAACATATATACTTACATTTTAATTTGCTTATCTTCATGAACATAGTAGATTTTAAGCTTATTTCTAATGTTTTTAGTTAGTAGCATGCAATAAAATACAGTAAACACAGTATACCTGTGATCTCAATGGATATGTTGTATTAAAGAACTGTAATTGAGCTTTCTCCATTTTCTTTATGTGGGCACTTAGTGCTATGTACTTTCTCTTAGCACTGCTTTCATAGTGTCCCATAGATGTGGATACATTGTGCCTTTATTTTCTTTGTATTCAAGGAAGTCTTTTATTTCTTTCTTTATTTCTTCCTTAATGCAGGGATGGTTCAGTAGTTTACTGTTCAATTTCCATGAGTTTGTAGGCTTTCTGAGAGTAGTATTGTTGTTAAATTCTAACTTTAATTCATGGTGATCTAATAGGACACGGGGGTTACTGCAATTTTTTGGTATCTGTGGAGGTTTGTTTTGTTACCAAGTATTTGATCAATTTTCGAGAAGGTTCCATGAGATGCTGAGAAGAATGTATATTCTTTCCTGTTTGGGTGGAATGTTCTATAGATGTCTATTAAATCCATTTGATTCATTACATCTGTTAGATCTCGTATTTCTCTGTTAAGTTTCTGTCTGATTGACCTTACCATTGGTGAGAGTGGAGTGTTGAAGTCTCCTACTATTAGTGTGGGGGTTTGATGTGTGATTTAAATTTTAATAATGTTTCTTTTACATATGTGGGTGCTCTTGTATTAGGGGCATAGATGTTCAGGATTGAGACTGTATCTTGATGAATTGTTCCTGTTATGAGGATAAAGTGTCATTCTCCATCTCTTCTGACTGATTTTAGTTTGAAAGCAATTTTATTAGATATTAGGATAGCTACCCCCACTTGCTTTTTAGGTCCATATGATTGGAAAACCTTTTCCCATCTCTTTACTTAGAGGTAGTGTCTGTCTTTGATGTTGAGGAGTAATTCTTGTATACAGGAGAAGGCTGGATCCTGTTTTTGTATCCATTCTCTTATCCCATATCTTTTTTATAGGTGAATTGAGACCATTGATATTAAGCAATATTAATAACCAGTGGTTGTTAATTCCAGTTATTTTTTGGTAGTAGTGTTTGTGTGTTTCCCTTTTTTGGGTTATGCTGGTAGGGGGTTATCAGATGCCTGTGTTTTTGTGAGTGCAG
Source organism: Ondatra zibethicus (assembly GCA_004026605.1). NCBI lineage: Eukaryota > Metazoa > Chordata > Mammalia > Rodentia > Cricetidae > Ondatra > Ondatra zibethicus. Next base: position 69,950 of record PVIU01008957.1, on the reverse strand, counting down.
TTAGCTTCCTTAAGTTGGGGTATTCCTTCTAGTACTTTTTGTAAGGCTGAATTTGTGGATATATATTATTTAAATCTGTTTTTGTCATGGAATATCTTGTTTTCTCCATTGATACTGATTTAAATAAGTGTCTTAACAGCACACCTGGAAGCTTTGAACAAAAAGAAGCAGACAAACACAGGAGGAGTAGAAGACAGGAAATAATTAAACTGAGGGCTGAAATCAACAAAATAGCAACAATGAAAACAATACAAAGAATCAGTGAAACAAAGAGCTGGTTCTTTGAGAAAATCAACAAGATAGACAAATCCTTATCAAAACTAATCAAAAGCAGACAGAGAATAGCTGAATTAACAAAATCAGAAATGAAAAGGGGACATGACAATTGACACTGAGGAAATTCAGAGAATCAGTAGGTCATACAACAAAAACTTGTACTCCACAAAATTAGAAAATATAAAAGAAATGGACAGTTTCTTATATTCATACCATCTACCAAATATAATCAAGACCAGGTGAGCAATTTAAATAGATGTATAAACTGCAAGGAAATAGAAGCAGTCATCAAAAACCTCCCAACCAAAAAAATCCAAGGGGATGGTTTTAGTGCAGAATTCTACCAGGACTTCCAAGAAAAGCTAAAACCTCAAAGTGTTCCACATAACAGAAACAGAAGGGACATTGCCAAACTCTTTTTATGAGGCTACAATTACCCTGATACCAAAACCACAAAAGATTCAACCAAGAAAGACAATTACAGACCAAACTCTCTCATGAATATGAATTACAAAATACTCAATAAAATACTGGCAACCTGAATCCAAGAACACATCAAAAAAATAATCTACCATGATCAAGTCAGCTTCATCCCAGATATTCAGGACAGTTCAACATACAAAAATCTATCAATATAATCCATCATATAAATGAACTAAAAGGAAAAAAAACCACATGATCATTTCATTAGATGCTGAAAAAGCATTTGAAAAAAATCCAACACAACTTCATGGTAAAGGCCTTGGAGAGATCAGCAATACAAGAAACATATCTAAATATAATAAAAGCAATATACAGCAAGCTGACAGCCAACATCAAATTAAATGGAGAGACACTCAAAGCGATTCCACTAAAATCAGGAACAAGACTGTCCACTCTCTCCATATCTCTTCAACATAGTTCTTGAAGTTTTATCAATAACAATAAATCAACAAATGGAGATCAAGGAGATTCTAAATGAAAAAGACAAACTTTTGTTATTTGCAGATGATATGATAGTGCATATAAGTGACCCCAAAAACTCTACCAGATAATTCCTAGAGTTGAAAACTCCCTTCAGTGATGTGACAGGATACAAGATCAACTTAAAAAAAAATCAGTAGCTCCTCTATAAAGAAATGATAAAACATCAGAGAAGGAAATCAGAGAAACATCGCCATTCACAATAGCCACAGATAACATAAAATATACTGGGATAATGCTAGCCAAAGAAGTGAAAGACCTAATTGACAAAAATTTTAAGATGTTGAAGAAAAAAATTAAAGAAGATACTAGAAAATGGAAAGATCTCCTATGCTCTTGGATAGCCAGGATCAATAAAGTAAAAATGGCAACCCTATCAAAAGCAATCTATAGAGTCAATGCAATCCACATCAAAACTCCAACACAATTCTTCACAGACCTTGAAAGAACAATAATCAACTTCATATGGAAAAACAGGATATCCAAAACAATCCTGTACAATAAAGGAACTTCTGGAGGCATCACCATCCCTGACATCAAGCTCTATTACAAAGTTACAGTAATGAAAACAGCTTGGTATTGGCATAAAAAGAGAGGCTGACCAATGAAATCAAATCAAAGATCTGGATATTAATCCACACACCTATGAACGCCTAATTTTTGATGAAGCTAAAATTATACAATGGAAAAAAGAAAGCATCTTTAACAAATGATGCTGACATAACTCGATGTCAACATATAGAAGAATGAAAATAGATTCATATCTATCGCCATGCACAAACTCAAGTCCAAATGAATTAAAGACCTCAATATAAATCTGACCACATAACCTGATAGAAGGGAAAGTGGAAAGTAGTCTTTAATGCATGGGCATAGGAGACCACTTTATAATATAACCCCAGTAGCACAGACACCAAGAGCAACAATAAATAAATGGGACCTCCTGAAACTGAGAAGCTTCTGTAAAGCAAAAGACACAGTCAATAAGACAAAAAGGTAGCCTACTGAATGGGAAAAGATCTTCACCAACCTCATATCAGAAAAAAACTAATCTCTAAATATTTAAAGAACTCAAGAAATTAGGCATTAAAATTCTAAATAACCCAATTAAAAAATAGGGTACTGAACTAAACAGAATTCTCAACAAAAGAATCTCAATGGCCAATAGATACTTAAGGGAAGGTTCAACATCTTTAACTATCAGGGAAATGTAAATCAAACAACTCTAAGATACCATTTTACACATGTCAGAATGACTAAGATCAAAAACACCAATGCTAGCTTTTGCTGGAGAGGATGTGGAGTAAGGGGAACATTCATCCATTGCTGGTAGGAATGCAAACTTATACAACCACTTTGGAAATCAGTGTGGTGGTTTCACAGAAAATTGGGAATCAACCTACCTCAGGATCCAGCAATACCACTCTTGAGCATATACCTAAAAGATGCTAAATCATACTACAAAAGCATTTGTTAAACTATATTTGTAACAGCATTATTTGTAATAGCCAGGAGAACTTGAGGGAATGGGATAGTCGAGATGGAGGACAGACAGATATGAGAGCAAGGAAAGGGATATCTTGATTGCTGGAGCCATTATAGGGTTAGCAAAAACCTGGCTATGGAGAAATTCTCAGGAATCCACAAGGATGACCCTGGCTAAGACCCTAAGCAATAAAGGAGAGGGGACCTGATCTTGACTTGCCCTGTAGTCAGACTGAGGAATATCTTAAATATCACCATGTGTCCAGCAACTGATGGACACAGAGGCAGAGACCCACATTGGCGCACTAGACTGAGTTCCCAAAGTCCAGTAGAAGAGTGGAAGGAATGAGAATATTAGCAAAGATATCAAAACCATGATGGCTTCGCCCACTGAAACAGTTTTCCTGAGCTAATAGGAGCTCATGAACTCCAGCCAGACTGTGAAGGAACAAGCATAGGACCAAACTAGTCCCTCTGAATGTGAGTGACAGTTGCATGTCTGAGGCAGACTGAGTGGCCACTGGCAATGGCACCAGGATTTATCTCTACTGCATGTATTGGCTTTTTGGGATCCTATTCTCTTTGGATGTATACCCTGCTCAGCCTAGATTTAGTAGGGAGGGCCTTGGACCTTCCACAAAGCAATGTGCCTTACCATCTCGGAGGATTGCATGGGTGGGAGGGTGTGTGGAGGGAATGGGAGGAGAAGAGGGAGTGGGAACTTGGAATGGTATTTTTTTAAAAAATCTAATAAATTAAAATTAAAAAGAAACTAATAGACTGCTATACATTTTTATCTGTAAAATCTGTAAGACATTAAATTTATTTCCTCACAAGCTCCTAATTTTCTCCTTTCTACCTATCTTGTGATAGGTAGAACAACAAATCATATGTAACATGAAAGTAATATTTTAATTATTGTTTAATTGTGAAACATTTTATAAATACTTACACAACCTTTATAGCTTTATAATTTAATTACTTTAAAATTAATATTCTAATTAATTATTATTTGTGTGTAAATTTGGGAGTTATTGGGTTTTTTAGTCTCTAAGTAAACACTATTATTAACTGTGTTGACATAAACTAATATTTAAGTTCAAGCTCAATAGAAATGACTTGTTTTCATATTAAATAAGAAGTCAATACAAATTTAACTTGTAATTATTTCCTTTATAGCAATAGATCACTGCGTAACTTCTACCATTTAGTGTATTCTACATTTATTTTTATAAGTTGCTGCTTTTGTGCAGCTAAAACTGTTAACCCTCCAAGTTATCTAGACTAAGAAAAGGTTTAGTCTTTGGCTCTACACAATGGTGAAATCTTTGATGTGGGATTTCTGTCTGTGTGTTGTGATTACCATTAATAAATAAAGAACTGCTTTGGACTATTAGCAGAGCAAAACATAGGTAAGCAGGGAAAACTAAGCTGAATGCTGGGAGTAGGAAAGTGGGGTCAGGGAGAAGCTATGGAGCTGTCTCTGGAGACAGACGTGCAGAAACTTTACTGGTAGCCACAACCTAGTGATGATGAACAGATTAATGGAGATGGGTTAATTAAGATGTAAGAGTTAACAAATAAGAAGTTAGAGCTAATGCACCAAGCAGTGATTTAAATAATATAATTTCTGTGTGATTATTTTGGGTCTGGGCAGCTGGGAAACAAACAAGGGGCCTCCCTACTACAATCTATAGCTGTAGCTATGTAGGTAATGAATTCTTCACTGAAGATTAGAGAGCCAGAAATATAAAATGAATAAAAGCCAGTAAGCCTCATGACATATCAGCTTAGCACATAATTTCCTTGCCTGGCACACTCATGTATTTTCAGGCCAAAGAGCCTTTCTCACTCTTTGCTTTTTTATTATGTGTGAGCCCATAATATAACAGTATAAAATAGCAAGTAAAGTTTTATATGAACATGCCTGTCTTACTGCTTATGTTTCATTTATTGAGATTGTATCAGCTTTCGGATATAAATCTAAGTAACTATAATACTTTCTTAGTATCAGGCATTGAATATGCAAGTTTAGATATTCATAATCAACCTTAAAGTTGTGTGATACACTAATCAGTAATTTTACTTAAGTGGTAATTCAAATCACCATGCCATTGAGGTTTCTATTCAACAAAAATTGATCAAGTTGACAACCTGCCTATAAAGTTTATTTTATTTGTGTTTGCTTTTCAGTTGCCATGTGTATATATTCTGCTAGTTATATTTTATAGGGAATAAATCAAGCATATTTCACTTACTACAAAATTACTTAATTATGTTAATTAGAGTATACACATACATTGAAATGATATAAAAAATAAGTTCTCTTATGATTGAGAGGTACTCTCAGGACCTCACAAAGAAATACTGTGGTTCAATGAAACATCACTACATTTTCATTCAAGGGTGCTGCTTCTATTCTATCACCTTTATGCTATGTGGCCTATGTACCTACTTAGATAGTAAGGTCTGTTACAGAAAGCAGTTCATATTCCTGATACTGTAAGTTTTAGAAGACAACACAAATCATCAATTTGCTAGCATTTGCCTTGTTTGTTGGACTTAATTCTTAGATAGGGCATCTATTGGTTAAAATGTGATTTTCCTGTAGAGCTCTAGTGTAAATGATTCTGAGAAATGTTTTTTAGACATGGAGGCACTGACAAAGAAAATTGAAAGAAATAATATGGATGCAGAAAGCTAACAATCATATCTCCCAAAATGCTACAATGACCTAAAAACTGTGCTCTAATGCATTTTAGAAGGGAGGAAGCCCTATGTTCAATCAGAAACTGATTGAAATTTTCCATAAGCACTCACATGCATGCACATGCAAACACACAGTAAATGAAATAGATGAAAATAGAAAAATGTTAGTTATATGTGATAAAAATTATTCATAGAAAAAGACAGGGTAGATTGCTCAGTGGATAAAAGTATCCATTAAGATTGATCAAGTTCAGTCTCCAGGACCAACGCGGTAGAATGTGAGAGCCTATGCCTATTTCTGCAAGGTAACCTCTGACTCAGCACATACATTTCTAACATGCACATGTGGAAAAACTAACAAGTTCTCACAAGCATGGACAGGAATGCACACAGACACACATGCACACATTTAAAAATGTAATTTAACTGTTATTTAGAGTTAACTTGCTCAAACCAATCTTTTTTTTACTATACCCAACACTAATGTAATTTAAATGTTATTTAGAGTTAACTTGCTCAAACCATTTTTTTTTTTTTTTACCATACCCAACACTAAAGGGTCTTGGTAAACATTGGTGCACTATACATGACCTGAAATTTTATAATTTAAAGGTTTTAGTCAAGATATGATTTTGCTGTGTATGATTAAGGTATGTGTTTCATATAACATGTGTTAGTGCATCTTATTCCCTTCCCACCATCTCTATACTAATTTTCAATAGTAATTTTCACCAACATAAAGCACCCACTATCCTTGATGCTTGGAGAATGGCAGAGAAAGGGGAAGGGCAATGCTTTCAGGTCTGTTTTATTTTCACACAAAAGTGTATTTTTTTTTTTTTTTAGAAAAGCCTTCACAGGCTGATTTTTCAAGCACACTTTTCAGCTCTCAATCAAATAAGCAAGAATTTAGTGGCCATTCAGAGCTCCCTTTTCTTTGCAGATGCACACTTCTCCCTTCCTAGCAGAGCTGCACATATTGTCTGAAGTATACAACTAGATGTATAATGGCTTTTCTGCAACCTTGGATTGTTCTCTGGGCCCTGGCCACCTACACTGAGCTATAAGGGGACAAAATTGAAGAAGCTTTTTAGCTTTTATAGCTTATTGATTTTTATATTTTCTGATGTATTAGAGCAATTTTTCAAACGTATCCTCCCTACCTTGATATCTTGAGTGTGGAGAGAGGATTTCACATTTATTAGCTTTTCTTTGTGTGTGTGTGTGTGTGTGTATGAATGTGTGTGAGTGTGTGTCCTCAGTGCTGTATCAAAGATATAAATGGCTTGGTATAAAAAAAATCAATTCTCAGAGAAAAATTCAGAGACCATGTGTAAGTATTACATAAAAAGCAGACAACTAGGAATATACCCTTTCCAATAGAATAACAAAGACGGTTTTGAAGAGTACAGCTTCTAGACTTGAGTTGAAATCGCTGATGCCCAGTGCTTTCAAACAGAAAGAGTTCTATCATAATGGAAAGCATACAATGTTGTAAATACGTTTTTTATTACCTCAGATCAAGCATGTCAGCTTCTGAAAAGGAAGCAAAGCTGTCCTGTCTATTGCAATAGGAACAGTCTCCTCTTGTACCTCAGAGTTATACACAAACCTTTAGATTCTTCTGTCTTTCTCCTTTTACTAAAAATAGAGATAGTTTTCTCACTCACATATCCTGATTATGGTTTCCCCTCCCCTCTACTACCCCTAGTTCCTTCCCACAACCCTTCCCATCTGAATCTGCCTCCTTTGTATCTCTCATTAGAAAACAGACATGCTTCTATGGGACAATAATAAAACATAAAACATAGTAAGATAAATCAAAAACTAACACATTGGGATTGAATAAAAACAAACATAAGAAAAGGAACCCAAGATACCCACTCATTCCCACACTCAGGAATCCCATAAAATACTGCACTGGAAACCATAATATAAATATGTAAATCCTGTAGGTAAAAAGAGAAAAGCTCTTTTTCATATATATATGAAAAGCTCTGACATGACATTGTGAGACAAAATATATCTAAAGATTGCATTGAGTTTGACTGCTGTGCATGTGTCCTGTTCTTAAAGAACTTTGTTTCCCCAGTGAAACTCCCATGGAGGAAACTAAACTTTCATTCTATGTTGTTATCTATTAAAGATTGCTTCTGGGTTAGGGATGGGGGAACATGTCCAGTTCTTTCAGCTACAGAGCTTCAACTGGTGCAGAGCCATGCAGGCCCTGTTAAAGCTGCCTCAGTGTCTCTGCCTTCATATTTACATCATTCATGATGATTGAGAGAATCTTGTTTTCTTGGTGTCCTTCATTCACTCTGACTCCTACATTCTTTCCACTTCCTCTTCCTTAGGCTTTCCTGAGCTCTGAGGAGAGGGATTTGACCTAGGCATCTCTTTTAGGGCTAATTCTTCCAAGGTCTCTCATTTGCTGCATATTCTTCAGCTGTAGGCCCCTGTGCTTGCTCCCATCTGTGGCAGAAGGAAGTGATTCTGTTGATGGCTGAGCAAACACTGATCTAGGAATAGAGTAGAATGTCATTGGGTGTCATTTTACTAATAGATATTTCTTTTTTTCCCCTAGAACAGTATATTTGGTTTTCACCATGTCTCTTGTCTTTCTAGTCTAACGTTCTTGGTCACCCAAGCAGTGTCAGGTATGGACTCCATTCCGTGGAGTGGGGCTTAAGTTAAATCAGATATCACTTGGTTACTCCCACAAGTTTTGTGCCACCATTGTCCTAGCAGATGTTGCACACAGGACACTACTTTAGATCAAATTTGTGACAAGGGAATATTTATTTATTCTGAAGGCGATTGTTCCTAATTAGTTGTCTGTTATGTGAATATTTGCTGTTTTATGATGTTAAAACTTGAGCAAATGCTTTTTTTGAATACTAGGCAAATGTCTACTCCTGATCTATATCCCAGCCCAATATTCAGGACTTTCAATATTGCTTCTTTTAGGCCAAACCATTTTTTGTTTTTGTGGAAAAAACAAGTCTTTCCCATCATATTTGAAAGTTCATAAGCCACATATAATAGTTGTTCTTTTCAAAGCAATGTGATATTTAGGAGTCCCATTAAATTCTCTAAATCATTCCTATAATTTTGATTTAATAAAGGAGACTTTTATTTTCCTTAACAGTAATTTTATCTTCTTGAGCAAATAATCACAATACAGAGAGAAAATAATACTAAATACAGAACTGCAATATCAAACAAAACTTTCATATTTTTTGATTTATTTCCATAAAAAATTTGACATTTAATATACTTTTTTAAAAAATGAAAACAAATTCAAATAACAGTCTTGGTGTGGGAAAATTGCTTGTGTTCTGTCAATAATATTTTCAATAAATGCTGATTGGCCTATTAGCTCAGGCTTCTTATTACCTCTTGTAGCTTATATTAACCCATTATTCTTATCTATGCTAGCCAGATGGATCAGTACCTTTTTCAGAGGGGCAGGTCATATCCTGCTTCTTCGGTAGTCTGGGCAGGACTACCAAAAGAGCTTCCTTCTTCCCAGAATACTCCTGTTCTCATTGCCCCACCTCTAATTCCTGTCTGGTTTTTCTGCCTATACTTCCTGTCTGGCTATCAGCCAATCAGCGTTTTAATTGACAGAATACAGTAAATCCCTCTGCACCATCATGGTTCCAGTGGTACCTCTGCCATGAACCTGGAATTTCATAAAGCTAAGGAATGGGCTGGATCCAGTCGTCAAAGCCATGGCTTTAATTCTAGCCATGTTGCTTTGCAAATTAAAGACTCATGTGCCCAGAAAAAGTGAGAGAGATACAGTAATGAGAGATTCAAAGATGAAAAAACCTTTAAATGGTTTACAATGTGTTAAAAATATATGCAGACTTGAAAAAAATGGTTAAAGTACTTAAAATAAAAAATAAAGAAAGGGAGTAGTTGGGTGTGGTGGTACACACCTTTAATCCCAATGCCTCTGAGGCAGAGGCAAACAGATCTCTGTGAGTTCAAGGTGTGGTACCACACACCTTTAATCCCAGCACTGGAGAAGCAGAGACTGGGGATCTCTGTGACTTCATTGACAGCCTGCTCTACAGAGCAAGTTCCAGGACAAAGATACACAGAAACCCTGTCTCAAAAAGTCAAAAAGTAAAGAAATAGAGTTATAAGAAATAGAGGTTAAAATAAAACCACATAAAGATGAAAAATATGCAGAAAATCTGGATACTGTATGTTATTATGCTATTTTTAAATTGTTTAAATGCTGAGGAAGGAGCAACAGCTGCCAAAAGATATTTGCTTATAAATGTTGTTGAATTAATCCAAGATAGGTATTTTGAAAATACCTTAACTTCAAAATTGAAGTCAAAGTTATGTTACTTTGGAGAAGAGATTTTGCTTTTATTTCCATGGGAAATGAGAAGCTGTGGATTCATTATGAATTAAGAAAAATCAGGTTTGATCAAGGAAGACCATCTGAGAAATCTCCAGTAGGAACATATGGTCCAGATATCAGAACTCTACATTCAGAACAGATTCAAGACTGCTGCCTGAGATGATCAAGACTCACAGAATACTCCAGTCATGACTTGATCATAATTCTAAATTTTTTTAGGTTCCCATAAGATTATCAGTGCCCCCAGCCAGCAGGAAGTAGCCTGGAATACTATGCCTGCATTTCCAAAAAATGGACTATGGTTATGTTCCTTTGTTTAAAAAAAAAGGGGGGGAAGTGGTGTGGGAGAATTGTCTGTATTCTGTCACTTATATTTTAAATAAATGCTGATTGGCTGTTAGCCAGGCAGGAAGTATAGGTGGGAAAACCAGACAGGAAGTAGAGGTGGGACAATGAGAACAGGAGTATTCTGGGAAGAAGGAAGATTTTCCATAGTCCTGGCCACTGAAGAAGAAAGGTGTGACCTGCCCCACTGAAAAAGGTACTGAGGCATCTGGCTAACATAGATAAGAATAATGGGTTAATATAAGCTACAAGAGCTAATAAGAAGCCTGAGCTAATGGGCCAATCAGTTCATAATATTCTGGAGACCTCTGTGTAATTTTCTTTGAGGCTAAATGGCTGCAGGAACTGGGCAGGACAGAAACTCCAACAAGCAGGCTCTCCTGTTATACAGTCTCATAGGATATCTATTCTATGACCTTAATAAGTTACTAACCTTCTCTATTTAAAATTTGTTTCTTCCATAAATTGAGAACACTACTCTTAAAATGAAGGAAAGCTTAGAAATGAAATAACATAACCAAAGAAAATTCCCACTACATCCATTTTTGGAGAGAAATTGTTAGAAAAATTATCATGGTGGATTTTCTTAATTGTTTCATTTAATTGTTTATGTGTTCAGTAAATTCAAAGGGCAATGCTTTTGGAAAGTTGGGCTGAGACAGCCATATTAAATATGGTACAAATAGTGGGAGGTAAAATGTACTTAAGGGCTCTGAACGCATGCCAGAGAATGAAGAAAACTAAAAAGAGGAAAGAGAAGAAATAGAAAAGATTCTGTAGGAAAATATAGTAACATGGAATAAACATTTTTAACTGTAATCCCATTTGTCTAGAATATTTGTCCACTGTGAAATGTGCCTTTATTGCTTTCATATGTACAGATTTTTAATGCAGGATGTAAAACTTCAACTTGCTATAACACAAATGCATCTGTGCTTGTGTGTGTGTGTAATTATTTAGTGTACAAGACAAGGTACACAGAGACTTGAACATAGTATGCAAGTTTTAGTTGAGCTACATTACTAAGCAATGCATTTTTTCTGATAACAATGTGGCTTGTCATCCTCACAATGATTTGCATTATTCTATAGGTTCTGAAGTTATTGACAATTGTTTCTTTTAATATGTTTCCATCAGTCAGCAAGAAACAATATGTTATATGGAATGGGTCTATTTCATTTACTTCAATAAATTAATGGAGATGTTGGTCATTATTGCTAGAAAACTCTCCCTTGATTCTCAATGTCTTCTGTTAATGTTCCAAATAAACAATGGGCAGTCAAGGCTCATTATGAGGGCAAGAAATCTCCACATGACCTTAACTGCTTTTTCTATGTCATATTTTTTCAATATTTAAAAAGGAACAACAAATCATTGCTAGGCCTTCTGTTTTGGAAAACAGATAGTATAGTAGCCTTTCTGAGAAATCTCCACATATTTCTAGCAGCCTTTCACTCTAAATTTCTCATTGAATTTCTGATGGTCACAAAATCCTGTTCACTTAACTATGATGGCTTATATTTAATATTCTGAAAAGTAAGTTTATTTTGAATATGGGAATGAAAGAAGAGAACATTTAAGTTGACTGAAGCTGTACTTGTAATATATCTATTGAGGGTAATGCAGCCTTGAATAAACATTGAACTACAAGGCTGCCCCATTCACTACCGGGATGGATTTGCTGCCAAATGCACATAGGTTATTTAAACCTAGATTTTTGGAAGTGATTAAGATTCCACTTTCTTGAAGAGTCTGTAGTTGGCTACCGTTTTTCAAACTATGTGATTTACTCATGCTCATCTTACAGCACTTAGATTTCACATTCATGTTTCCATCTTGTTCAGCTAGCATTCCCTGTAGAATATTGGGGGTCATAAAGATTGTGATGCTTATTAGAATGTACTTAGGAAATAATGAATTCTAGGAGACTAAGATCAATTGTTCTGTCTCAGGCAAACTGTGAGAAAAGGATGACATAATGTATCACTAATTCGTATTTCATCCATTAGAAAAGTTTAAATATCTATAGAATATTTGGCTGGATAGATCATGTAGTATTAATTATGATAAAACAATCACTTGTCCTGATGAGTTGGATAAAATTCATTAAAGGCAAGGAAGTGACTTGTCATCTAATCCTGAAATGTCCCTAACAATTGGGGACATAATACCATTACTAATGCTATGTTCAGATTTTTAGAATTCAAATGATAGGACATATTTTTAAATTATTTACCATTTTTTTGAGTTTGTTATAATTCCAATCCTGAAAATTAAAAATATTAACATTAATATATGTATGAAAACAGAAAGTCCTGAGGGTGACTGACCATAGTCCGTGAAAATGCATCTATTTTTAGTCAGAAAATTAAAAAGAATGATAAATTTTGTTTCACAGCTGAAGTTGTAATGACAGTTGGAAGTTTTCTGTTTATTTTCTAGAATTTGTGTTAGAAAATGAAAGAACTTGTATTGTCACAATGCTTAAAAACCTCAGTGATGATCAATTTACTAAACGCTAACAAGATGACACTGGAAGGGTGACAAAGAAAGGGAACAACTTCAGCATGGAGTGTCCTATATTAAGGAAAAGGGGGTTTTTTGGTGTTGTTTAGTTTCATTGTTTGTTTTACCTAGAGACATAGGAAAACAGAGCACTGTGGTGCTGCATTTGTGCTTTGTATTATCCAAAAGTCTTATGATCGTGCTAATGTGCAAAAGAAGGTTTGCAATATGTCACTAAATTGTTTGTGAAATTTTGGAAGGAAAAATGAACAATGGAAGCAAATCGGGAAATACAGAAGATGAGAACACACAAATAGTGATCAGTTCTCAGTACACATGAGTACTTCACAGTCACAGGTTCATCATATTTACATCAGTGATTGTCATGGTGTTTGAAGATGTCAGTGTGCTGACATTTAATAGCCACATGACCATGATGGTAACTATTTTACAGTGCAAAGGACCACACACTCACTGAAGAGAATTTCAACTGACACTACCAATGGAATTACCATAACACACACACACACACACACACACACACACACACAGCCACAGCAAAGGCTTCTTAATTTAGGATTGCAACAATTTAGGGTTTTTTTCTAAAGAGAAATAATATGACATTCAAGAAAATAACATTATCTAAACTCTGTGTCTGAAACTTCATGGTATGAAATATGAAAAATAGATGGAAATTATCATTTGTGGATAAAGGAATAGTGTGTTTCTTTCTAGAATATTAGACTGCCATCATTTCCTACAACAATCCAAGTTGAAAATGCATATTACTGAAAATAAAAAAAGCATTATATACTTTAATACTTTAAATAACAAAGCATTATATTCTTCCCATTTCGATAATTTTTGAGGTTTCCTCATCAAAATGATCATGGACAAAGACCAAATATTGCAATGGAGAACTTAAGATTCTGCCTCTTTACAAACAACAACAAAGTGACTGTAATGTCATACAAATCTAAGAGGCAAAATGATCTTTTGTAAGCAAATTTGAAAACGACATTAACGTTAAATTTTCAGTCACATAAATCATAGTAACTTAGCTCCTAAGACCCATCAGCATTCCTGATAGATACTAGGTGGCTTGCAGGATACCATGAAAGAGAAGGTACTTTCATCATGGTGACCTGACGCAGCTGCTGATAGAACAACTGGCTTTTGTCTACATCTAGGCACTATACAACTATGGGATGAACTTGGAGGTACAAAAATCCACCTCATTGCACTTGCCCCGTTGGGGTCTTTTTATTAACCTAATCCTTTATGCCAATTTTCATATAATATCAGACTAAAATATCTCTTACATAATTGCATGGCCCCTCAATTCATTTTTCTTTGTATAAAGAAATTCCCAGAAGTGGCCACAAAAATTTCAACTGAAAGTATAATATATATCAACTATATGATTGCCAAAGAAAGAGATCACTTAACAACTGCAAATATTACGTGGCATAAAATCATATTTCAAAAGCAGGAAAGAATGGAAAGCATCATTTAGTTTATGGGCTGGAACCAGAAATGTATAACATTCACTTATTGGGCCCCTTGGGAGCCCTATTGTCCATTCTTAGTAGGCTCCAAAAATATTGTAAGATATTACTACATTAATTTATGATGATGGCAATCAAATCTGGATGATTCTGGATGCTATAAATGTCAAGTGCCAACAAGTCAAATGGTTCCCCATTTCTTATTCATGGACATAAAAGGATTAGTATGGCCCACTTTAAGAATAAACACAATTGTCACCCATCTATGACAATATACAAATTCAGATTCAGAATATGTTGATAATTCTTCTCCTAAACAACTAGAAATACAAAATAACTTAGGAAGACTTACTAAGTTGAGAATAAAAGCAACATAACTATAGGTGGCAACGATAAAATCAGAGAAAGGCCAACGTTCTATTTTAACTAAGATTTTATATGTTTTTGTCAACTTAAGAGAATGAGGGAATCAGTGCAAGAGATAGGAATAGTAGCATCTTGGTTTTCTATCTATTCTTTCCATATGAACTAAATATTTTCTCCTAAATCTTCACTTTAATTATTTAGCCAAGTCCCTGCACATCTTATAAAGCTGCATGTTTATATGTATAGAACACATATACATAGTCCATTCTACATAAGGTGAAAATCATTTCTTCACAGTGAAGTGTGTACACCAAGAGAGCTTCATTGGTATTGACAAAAATTTAGTCTTTCAAAACAAAACAAAAGAGTCAGAAATATTTCTCTTTTTTGAGGAATTCTTTTATATAATGAACTCTGTTATATAAGATTATTTTTTAGACAAGAAATTAAAAGCAGAATCACAAACATATATGGAGTATTAGCCAGACACAAATTAATAATGATTTGTGATATCCTAGGAGCTTTAAATGACAAAGAATTTTTACAGGAAGATGTGCTTTTTTCATCAGTTTAACATGTATACAAATATGAAGTCTATTATTAAATACCAATTCATCAGAAAATGATTTTCAAAGGTGTGCTTGATAGCAGTAAATATTGTTTATATATTTGGGGTAATAAAATAAAATTGCCTTTTTAAAAATTTGTTTCAAGAATTTTTACTTTTGATTAGAAATTAATTTTATATCCATTTTTCATTTTAGAGTATTAATTTTCTCTTAAAAATTTGTTAAGTGATAAGGCATAAAATAGCTGATATAAATAATGTTACTACCTAATGATTCATATTAAAGAAAATGTTTATATAAAAGGAAGACATATGCTTCGCTCAAAAAAATGTTTCTATGAAAAAGAAGTCAAATTATCTGCTAAATTTACAGAAAAATTCATTTCAGTGCTATTCACTGAAATAAGTTTTAACCTACAAAATTCAGAAGTTTCTATTTTATCTTTATTTATAATAGTATTTATTGCTGCTAGTCCTTGTGTTTTGTTTTTTTATAATTGTTCCAGGAAATAATAAAAAACCTTGTGGAAAGAATCGAAAATCAGTATTTAGAGTGTACTCACATAATCCCTCTTGTGCCAAAGGTGAAGTATAGAAAAAAAAAACATTATTTCCAGTAGACATTTGAGATTTTTAGAGGACAATATGAAAAGATAAAGGTGATCCAATGGAGAAACAAATTAAAAACAGGAGATCAGAAAAATACAATAAAACTCCACAAAAGCCACATGGTGTTCTGGAATTCGAACCAAGATATTTGTCCACTTTTTAAAATGAAGTGGAGAGTAGAAACTTTCCATTCGGTTTGTCACGGTAGAGGTATGGAAAATTGTCTTCTTGATATACATAATTTTGAGGAATGGTTTTATTACTAAGAAGAAAGCTATAGGTAAAAGCTTAGATAGAAAATGGAAAGAAATATTTTATTATTTTTAAGTTTTCTATTTTGAAAATGTGAAAAATAACATTGTGTTTCATTACCACTGAGGAAGAACAGAGAACAAACCACAAGTACATTTTTAGGAAATTATATATATATATATATATATATATATATATATATATATATATATATATGAGCATAATTTCTCAAAAAATAAACGGATAAAGTGTAATACTAGAATTTCATAAAAAAGGCATCTTTGACACACTATAGAAAAAGCAGAGCTACAGTAGAGAAATAGAGAGATATGACTGATGAATAGAGTTTTAATTGGTTGCTTCTATTGTGTCAGTCAAAGAGAGAGCAAAGTCATAAGGTTTGAAGATTAAAGAAAGGATGTCAGAACTCAGGAAAAGCTCAAAGTCATAAATAAATGAGAAACAAAGTAAAAGTTTGATGGGATACCAGAACTATAATATGCATGCCTGTAATTTGGCTGGTGAGATGGCTCCAAAGCTAAAAGAGCTTGCATCAAAGACTAATGACCAGAGGTCAATTGCTTGAAACCACATATTAAATTCATAGAGGCAGCTCCCACAAGTTGTCCTCTAAGCATGACTGTGCTGAGATATGCATAAGTGAGCATGACCACATACAAACAGACACATATACACACAAGCAAATCGATTTATAAATAAGGGTAAAAGTATAAATAAAACATGATAATCTTCCAGAATATAAACATCAGAAAAAAACTACATAATTTCATTTTAGTTTCAATGTGGAAATTATATGACATTTTATAAAGAATGCTTGAGCTCTTCAAATAAATTAACAAAATTCTTGCAAAATTATAAAAAAAAACAAAAATATAGAGTGAAGCTAATAAAACCATCTATGCATGCTCCTCTTTATTACAGGGGTAGAAAGTATATTTAGGATTAGAGAGGAATATGATAAAGAAGTATAATCAAACCTGAGATCAAGCAAATGAGTATAATGAGAGCGATGATTTGGAATTACAAAAATATATATAGAAGTGACTACAGGTCTTGACTCGTGAATTTGATTTTAGGCAAGTGGGGACGTAAGACTAGTGTGAGTTTGGGAAATGACTGTTGGACAAACTTGAATTGTTTGCTAGTAATCTGAAGATGTTTGGCTTTGGGTCAAATGAAAGCTGTAGAACATCAAAGCAAGTTATCATTTCTGAAAACAACAAAACCTAAATTGGATTCCTGGGAATAAATAGGAAATATAAAGAAAAAGAGAAGACTTCTGGAAAAATGGAATAGGAGGACTGCATATAAGAAGGATCACATGACTCTATTATTGATATAATGAGAATTTGAAAACCTTATCCATAAATAACTAAAGTGTTTAAACTATGTTGTAGAATGAGATACAACAGGAAAACACTGGGACCTTGAAGACTACAGGAGTGTAAAAACAGACAGAGAATAATTTTTACTTTTCAGGACAGTTTATCTGAAACATCCAGTGAAACATCCCTGGCTATCCTGGAACTTACTCTGTAGACCAGGATGGCCTCAAACTTGAGGAGATCTGCCTGCCTCCTGAGTGGTGGAATTAAAGACAATTGCCACCACTACCTGGCAAGAAACTTCTAATCTGGAGAGCATGTGTTTACAAAAAATGCAAAAGCAAACCTACTCCATTTGAATATACATTAGAGAAAAAAGATGTGGGAGAAGAAAGTTTAAGTGGTAGGAATTTTAGCAAAGGAAACAAAGTTCTCAAAAGATTTCAAAAGTAGGACATACACATACACAAAAGGAATATTAAAAGTTTTTTTTCTGTTACCATGAAATATATTTTAAAAGAATGTGAGTTCTTGAGGGTATAATAAAGTTTGTAGGAGTTAGTAAATAAAAAGGGAAACTAATCAAACTCACATGACCACTTGAGAACATGGTGGGATGGGATCTACACAACCTCATGAAACCGGGAGTGTTGCTAAAATATTTATTTCATCAAATAGTTTAGACCATTCCTCAACTGAAAGTCATGCTTCTGCCTAAAGATAGCAGATATAAGGAATATGTTTTGGGGGCATACTGTTGATCACTCTTGTTCATTGGTGCAGAATAGTCTGTATTCTGTCAATCATGTTTTAAATAAACACTGATTGGCCAGGCAGGAAGTATAGGTGGGAGAACCAGATAGAAAGTAAAGGTGGGGCCAGAAGAACAGGAGTATTCTGGGAAGAAAGAAGATCTTTCCCCACTCCTGCCCAGAACACCAAAGAAGCAGGATGTGATCTGCCCTGCTGAAAAAGGTACTGAGCCATGTGGCTAACATAGATAAGAAAAATGGGTTAATATAAGCTACAAGAGCTAATAAGAAGCCTGAGCTAATAAGCCAACCAGTTTATAATCTTCTGGAGACCTCTGTGTGATTTTCTTTGGGACCTAATGACTGTGGGACCTGGTGTGAGGACAGAAACCAACCAGGCCCTCATCCCTCATGCTACAGTTCATTCAGGCTTCTTGGAGGAGATCATATCTGTGTTGGTTTGAATTTAGGTTTGGTCATATGAACTAAAACTTTCCATTATGCACACACACACACACACACACTCTTTGCAAGACTTGGCATTTTTTTCTTGCTTACCTTGGTAGAACCTTTGAGTTTGTCTTAAATAATCATATCCTTTAACTTTCTTACAATGCTATGATTTCTCTAATAAGCAACTCATTCAGTCTATTTTTCAAAGCACCATAAATTTTAATATAGCCATAGTTGCTCATAATATGCATGAACTATTAGGAAATATTAATCTTTGTTGTTCAAGTTTCTGGACCTTTGAGCTGTTTTATTGAAGTCTGATTTCTCAAATTTTCTTACTACGCATACCATTTCCCAAAGTTTTCTTTACTTTTCTTTTTTTTTTTCTTTTGGCTTTTTGAGACAGGGTTTCTCTGTGCTTTAGAGCCTGTCCTGGAGCTAGCTCTGTAGACCAGCCTGGTCTCGAACTCATGGAGATCCGCCTGCCTCTGCCTCCCGAGTGCTGGGATTAAAGGCATGCGCCACCACTGCCCAGCCAAAGTTTTCTTATAATTATATGAAGAACAGAATTTCATGGCAATTTGGTTATGCAAGCAAATATACATGAATTGTCATAATATCACAAAACAATACTATTTTTTAGTTTTGTCAACTCAAAGAATTAAATTTTAATACACATCCACATACCTTTCATAGCACATGTCCAGTGAACTCTGTTCAATTTCATATCTATAAAGTTACAGTATCGTGGCAAAAGTACCAACTACATTTTTTTGTTTACTCCTTCAACTATCATGCAATTGGATATGTGTATGTTTCTTATTTTAAGTTTTTATTTTGTTTTATTATTTTATTATCTTATGAGAATGAGTGTTTTGTTTGTATATGTGTATATGTACCACATGTGTGCTTGGTTTGTGCAGACATCAGAATTAAGGAACAGAAGTCCTGGAATTGGAGTAACAGATAATAGTGAGTGGTCATGTGGGTGCTGGGGATCACACTTGGGTCTTCTGAGTTCTTACCAATGGCAGTAAATCTCCAGCTTCTTACTTTAAATGTAAAATAATTTTAATAGCCTGGAGATTCCATAACATTTCTCCAATTTGTAAATACGTATATCTTTCTAAGGACACAAAAGCAACGATAGTCAAGTTCATAGCAATATAATTGTTCAAGTTATATAATTTGGCCTTGTGCCATTTTGCATAAATTTTCTTATGTTATAAACCTATAGGCTATAATACTTGACATCTTCAATATTTTGATACTGTTAATAGTGTAGAAAGTTTAAATAATGCCAACATATTACAAACATGTTTGAAAGTATTATAGGAAACTTCTTACTAATTTATTAATTAATAAAAAATATTAATGCAAATTAATAAAAATACAATAAGACACAGCAAACCAACTTATTACTGATTTATGAATGTGAAGAACATGTAAGTCAGTTGTGAGTATTATTGCTCATTAATCCTGCTCAAAGTACTGGCATCTGTATCTAAGTGGAGTTTTTAAGTCTTTTGACTCATTACACTTTTTTGGATGAAATGTAGCCTTCTCATGAGTGTTTCCTCAAGAAGAATGTAGGAATAATATACATTTTTAGGATACAATCCATGAGAGAAGTAATTTGTGCATTTGGAGAATGTTATCACTGTTCTGCTCAGGAGAACCATCTGATACCCTTTTGTTGCACATAGGTTAATCCATATTCTATGCCCTCTGGATAGGAGGAGTGGAGTGCTGCCCTTGGAAGCATTGCATACTGACTTGGCAGGAGTGAAATCCACTTGGCCTGAATTATGGAGTTATTCCAGCCCTGAAGAGATGAAATCATTCAAGTTTCTATAAAGGAATAAGAATAGCATTGCCCCAAAGCCCTCATTTCACACACCATCACTCAAAATATCTTCAAATTTTACAACCTATTTTAAATCACATTTGTCAGCACTCACAATATTAGATTCATGGTATTCTTGAACGTTGCAGATGATGATGCTGTTGTTGCTATTTTGTTTTAATTACCATGATTGTTATGATAGCACAATTAACATTTTTATTATTCTTTGTATTTAGTAAGCTTAAGGAAAGCTAGAATATGAGTTACTGGCAGGTATTCTCCCACTTATTACATTGAAATGTGCTCATTTTCCATACAGATTGAATAGCCATCTGTCCTAATTTCCTATCTCCAAATATAAGTATGTTGACATAAAATGAATTTGAAAAATATAAGTCCTTTCCTAATATATATCAAGCACATGATATATGAAAATAAACATGCAAATTGTGGTAAAATGTTAAATCGCTTTTCATATATGCACATACATACATATATCTACAAATATAATTTACTTTGCAGTTTCAGTCGATGCATTCATAGTGCTATTAGCTATCTGAACTTTAGCAGGCAATGGAAATACCAGCATGAAGAATGAACATATGTTTGTTTGTTTAATACCAGCACCTGCTCCATTACCCATAATCAAAATTGCTACCTCCTTGTAGACAAAGCAGATGAGTAAAGCAATAATCCAGCCATGTGGCTACAGCTAGACTCCCTTTCTATTTGTTCAGTCGAGAGGTCATTCATTGATGTTCTTTCCTTTTGGGTTATTGCACAGCAGCATTGGCTGTTGACCCCTAGATGATGACTATTTAAGGAAATAATCAGTGAAATAATTTGTCATATGATTGAATGAGTAACAAGAATTATAGTCCTGTTTGCCATTATTCAGTGGATTATTGTAGTTTTAATTTTAGATTTTTTAAAATTACATTTTTATGGTACATGTATGTCTGTGTCTGTGTCTGTGTGTGTGTGTATGTGGGTGTGTCTAGTTCAGAAGATCACTGGTCTAATTTAGCTTTCCTTCTAAGACTCAGGTTGTCCATCAGGCTCAAGCGTGAGTCTCTTTACCAGATGAATCCCCTCACTAGCTCTGAAGTTCTCATTTTTGTCTGTCTCTTTGTCTGTTTGTTTTGCTTCATTTTTTGTGATAGGGTTTATCTGTCTAGCACTGGTTTCCCTGGAACTCCCTCTGTAGACCACACTGGCCTCAAACTCAGACAGATCAACCTGCTACTACCTCCTGAGTGGTGAGATAAAAAGCGTGCATTACCACATCATCATCCCAATGTAGTTTAATTGAGTTTTAAGAAAGTCTAAGGAAAATGTGGAAAACTGGTGTGTACAATTCTGTAGATAAAGAAAAGTTCAAAGGACAAGAACTTGATTTTGTCTCCCAGAAATACACATGGGGTGTAGTTCAACATGGGAAAAGCGGATTTTCTTTATTAATATTATAAGCACTAGGGAGCACATTTACATTGTAAAGAGATAATTTTATACTCAGTATTTGATATTTATACATTTGAATAAAAATACCTCAGTGACACCTCTTTAGAAGTTTCTCATCTATAGTATAAAACAAATGTATGGTTCTTTATTATAACTCTTAAAATGAAATAGCCATATTTTACATCTAAAACAGATAAAACTTTGGCCTAGTTGGTTTAAACTATTTTGATTTAAACATTTTAAACAAAAGTTTTTGATAGTAGCTTTACATGAACACATCATTTTCTTTGACAGAACTCATCATTAACTCAACACTTAGACTTTAAATTTTCACAAATCACTGAATATATTCTCATCTTAAAGTATAGCACACTGATGCATTTAGTACCTTAACAATATTCTAATGAGTAAGAAATTCAATTGAAAGGATAAACCGAACTTGTTCATTATGCAAAATGCAAAGACTATTATACAGCCATATGGTTGATTGAGATTCTCACTAAAGAACATAAGTTAAAACAGAATCAGTTTATACTGTTCAGTTTAGATTAGTTTGTATTAGCTTCAAAGAGAGATGCACCCTTTCTACCCACGGTATGGTTATAATTTTAAAAAACTTTTAAGTTCATGTTGAGATTTGATTTTTCAGTTCTACAGCTCATTTCTCATAAACAACATGAAATAGTGTCAAATATGCATAACTATATTCTTTCTAATATTTAACTCAATAAAAACAATATTTTATCATTTCTTTTTGGTGCAAAATAATGGAAGAAAAACAAAATAAGCCTGTTGCCTGCACATGTACATACATGCATACATACCTGCATGTACTTGAATGTATATGCATGCATATATGCCCACATATGAATATAAAACATTCACAAAACACACAAACATTTGTTATAAATAGTATATAGTGTACATGTATTGTATATATTCTAGTGCACAAACACCATGGGTGTAACCCACCACACTCTTGATTGTTTTTAATTTCCACTCTACAAATGAAACACACTTGACACTATTATGGGGCCCTGAACCTATGACTAAGAGGTCATAAGCCCTAAGGGAAAATCCAAAACTCTCATTCTGCTATGACCTAATGTTTAGCTATCTCTTAATGACATATCAATACGTCCATAGGTTAATGCATCTCGCTATCCTCATCATAGAAGATTCCATCTGTAGTAGATGGTGATTAACATGGAGACCGACAACTACTCCAGATCCAGATACTATGAGACTGCAGAATGTCTCTCTCTGAAGCTAATACTTATATAATACAAGGTTCTTCTCACGGCTCAGAACAGAAGGGCTGTAGGCACATATGAACTCATGATAGTTGTGAGAGAGAATCTGAGACCTATGCAAGCTGAAGGGAAGCCATGTCCCTGTGTGGAGAGGTGAGTGGTACATGAAATCCTCCTCGAGCTCTGGAGCTGCTGACAATCACTAGGCGCTTTGCTGGAGAGTCAGTTTTCTCAAAGGATGCAGTTGTTGGCAAATGAATTGCACTCCAGTGGATGGTCATCTATCCAATATTGTGTGGGCAACACAAATTGGTCTTGATGGAAATAAAAATGGATACAAGATTGAGTGGATGAGGATGGGTAATTGAGGGTGGATTTACGAAGAGGGGATTTATGAAGAAAAGAAAAAAACATATGAAATTCTAAAAGAATGAATTTTTTTTCAAAAATCAATAATTATTACATACTACCACAGGTAAGAAGGTAGAGAAAGAGGCAAAGACATTTAAAGTAATAATGGCATATGTTGACAAGGTAAACATGCTGTTCATTGTTATGATAAGGATTCATAATATCTTCAGTCTCTCCCACACTCTTCATTTTCATATAACCAGCATACATTTTCAAAATATTTTCTAGGGTCTTGGCATACATTTATTTGTTGGGTAAAAAGAGTTTTATGTATGTATGTATTTATTTAATTACAGTATTTTACAGTATTTATTTCTTAATGTCAACTCTGGGAAATCCTTTTCTGTTTAAAAACTATTGAAGTTTGATTAAAATAAAATGTCATAAAGTATCTTGGGGTAACACTAACCGAGGAAGAAAAAGACCTATTTGACAAGAACTTTAAGACCTTGAAGAAAGAATTTGAAGAGGATACCAGAAAATGGAAGGATCTCCCATGCTCCTGGATTGGTAGGATCAATATAGTAAAAATGGCAATTCTACCAAAGGCAATCTATAGATTCAATGCAATCCCCATCAAAATCCCAACAAAGTTCTTCACAGAACTTGAGAGAACAATAACTAAGTTTATATGGAAAAACAAAAAGCCTAGGATAGCCAAAACAATCCTATACAATAAAGGAACTTCAGGAGGCATTACCATCCCTGACTTCAAACTCTACTACAGAGCTACAGTAATGAAAACAGCTTGGTATTGGCATAAAAACAGAGACGTTGACCAATGGAATCGAATCGAAGACCCGGATATTAATCCACAAACCTATGGACACCTCATATTTGACAAAGAAGATAAAAGTATACAATGGAAGAGTGAAAACATCTTCAACAAATGGTGCTGGCATAACTGGACGTCAACCTGTTGGAGATTGAAAATAGATCCTTACTTATCTCCATGCACAAAACTCAAATCCAAATGGATTAAAGACCTCAATATAAATCCGACCACACTTAACCTGATAGAAGAGAAAGTGGGAAGTAGCTTGCAATACATGGGCACAGGAGACCACTTCCTATGTAAAACCCCAGTGGCACAGACAATAAGAGCAATAATGAATAAATGGGACCTCCTGAAACTGAGAAGCTTCTGTAAAGAAAAGGACACTGTCCTTAAGACAAAAAGGCACCCTCTTGAATGGGAGAAGATCTTCACTAACCCCTCATTGGACAAAGGTCTGATCTCCAAAATATACAAAGAATTCAAGAAACTAGACACTAAAATTCTAAATTTCCCAATTAAAAAATGGGGTAATGATCTGAACTGAGAATCATCAACAGAAGAAGTTTGAATGGCCAAAAGATACCTAAGGTCATGCTCAACTTCCTTAGCGATCAGGGAAATGCAAATCAAAACAACTTTGAGATACCATCTTAGACCTGTCAGAATGGCTAAAATCAAAAACACCAATGATAGCCTATGCTGGAGAGATAGTGGTGTAAGGGGAACACTCATCCATTGCTGGTGGGAATGCAAACTTGTGCAACCACTTTAGACAGTAATTTTTTAACTTAACCACCACTTAATTTTTCCAGGATCCCATGACAGTGGGAAGCAATTCTAGAAGACAACGTCCCCTATCCCAAAATAAGTTTGTCAATAGGTTTGGGAACACTGTTTAGGTGTTGTTGATTATTACTTGTACTAGATAGAGGGTTGGGGTGAAAACTATGTTTATTCAAAAAAAGTGGGGGATAGTAATAGTGGGTAATAGAATGAATACTAGTGAGCTATTATTTATGGATAATTTACATTGGTATAGTTTTTGTATATTGATGTAAGTTTAAAGTATATTTGTTACTTTTGGTTAAATTATTTGTACATATATACAAATTTATTTTGTGAGATTGTATATATGCATGTTTCTACCTCGATTTAGGATATTTTGTATATTGATACAATTTTTAGGGTATATTTTTATATTATTATAGGTCAATAGTTGTTCATGTTTGTTGTACTTACAGTTAGATCAATTAGGTTCTTTAGATACATATAGACTGTATTGTGTCTAGATAGGTATTCTTCAAACACTTTAAGGATTTTTGGAACATGGCATTTAAATAACTTAGGGTTCTGTTGACATGAGACATGATTGCTTCTGACAGCACCAATCTATTCCTAAGAGAATGTTGAGCACCGAAGACACTCCACTTGGATCTTGTTTTCTTCTTTGCAAAACTGGACTTTTGGCAAGGAACTGACAGTGCCTCAACCACTAATAAGTTATATAGTATCCAGAAATGGATAAGCAGGACTGTCAAATATTGCCAAGAGAGGGTAAAATAGTTTTTAAAAATGTCCTGCCTCTGAAAATGGTCTGTCAGTTACATTAGGCCTTAGCCAGAGTTGGTTTCTTCAACATTGCAAAATGAGACTTTGGGTGATTGCTCAGGTAGTTAATTGTCTCCGTCATATATTGCTTACTTTGGAAGCTACTTGATTGTACTTCCTGCCTACTCAATTAATATTATCTCCCTTCTCAGGCCTTTGATGGGGTTGAAGATTAGATAATTGTAGTTACTGTACTCTTATGATCTAGCCAAGCCATTTCCTATACAAGACTTAGACTTCATAGGATAGAATGTTTATTAAAACATTTAATATATGTTCCTTGCTTAATATTGCTTATGCTGATAGTAATTTTAGTCTTATACTTGATATCGGTTCCTAGTGTATATTGTTTTGTATTGTGTTTGGAATGGGCTTACTTAAACAAAAGGGGGAGGTGCTGCCGGAGATCCTTCCACTCCTTCAGCCAATAGCCTTTAAGATACCAGCCCACTGGGGTGTGGTCTCATACTTTAAAAAAGCAACGTGAACCAGGCAATCTCTCTCTTGCTTCTGGCTCCCTTTCTGTCTGCTAGACTCTCTGTTTCATGTTAACAACAAGAGGACTGTTTGGGACAGTGGTCTGTAATTTTTTCCCCTTAAATAAATAACTCTTTTTATCATCCATAATTCTTAACTGGTATGGGATTGTTTTGTGTCTTTACAATTAGTTACAGATGAACAAATATGATGAAATGTTTCTTGTTCTGGTCAACTGATACTCAGAAATATCTATTAAAATAGTAATGCTACTCGTGATTCTGTTTACTTGCCTGTAAACTCAAGTTTGTAGGGCCTTGAAGAGAAAAGAGACTGATGAAATATTTGGGGAAGAGACATCTCTAACTAAAACTTGGTCAGCCCCTAGTTACTTAAAAAAGCAAGTCTGTCATTAAACATTTTAAGATATAAAAAGTGTTATTCAAGTATTCAAATGCCTGAGTCTTATGGGGGAATATCACATTCAAACTGCTACATTTCACTCCCTGGCCTACATAGTTTCATGTTCATACCATAATACAAAATGCATTTAGTTCAGTTTCAAAAGTCCCCATGTCTTTCAGACTCAACATCATTTAAAAGTATAAAACTAAAAGTTTCTCTCCTAAGAGTCAAGGAAATCTCTGAATTGTAAGCCTCTATAAAAATCAAAAAGCAAATTACATGCTTCCATAATACAATGGCATAGCTGACATGTTACCATTCCAAGATTGAGGAAGGAGGATATATTGAGGAAAAATGGACCAAACAAGGAGCAGAATCCAGCAGGGAAATTTCAAATCTTGTAAATCCACGTATGATGCCAAAGAGCTTAGATGTTTCAACACTTAACGCTTTTCTGCCTGTAAAACCTCTCTCTGTGTGTCTCTCTCAGTCTCTCTGTCTGGCTATTTCTCTCTCTCTCTCTTCCCCCACTCTCTCCATCTCCCTCTTTCCCCTGTCTCAGTATTTTTTCACTCTGAATACAGTTCTCCTTGGCGGATGTCTTACGGCTCCAACATCTCCAACAATCTAGGGTCTCCCACATAACTCAGGCTTCACTTTTACAGATCTATGAAATGGCTTCTAAGAGCCTCTTGTCCTCTGAGAGACTTTTTGAAGGGATTATCCTGACACCCAGTGACAGGGTTTCGTGGCTCTTCTAAATCATGGAGAAAGATTCTACAACCCCATAATCTGAATCTTTTAGATTATAAGTCCAGAGCCACGTGAATAAAACTGTCAGATCTGGCTACCTGCTGGGGCTGAACCCTGAGCCCAGGGAACCACATTTGCAGCAGCCTTTGTTAATTCCTTAAGTCCTTTTCTTTGACAAGTTAGACAGTTAACCTGGGTAGGGTCTTAGATTTAGTTCCCTTCATTCCAAAGGAGGTTTATCCTCTCAATTGTGCTAATTTCCTTAACAATTATAGCCTAATAAGCAGCACAAGCCTCAGTGGTAACATAGCTTGTCAGTGTGGGTTTTTTTTCTCTCAAAAGTGTACATTTTGCATTTCTTTCTGTTGCACTTGCTTTTGTCATTGTGTACCACATCAGAATGATTGCTAATAACCATGCACCATAATCAGTGTAAGGGTATCTTGAAATCTACTACAGAAAAGAAATTCGCCATTCACTTCTGAATTTCATTTCAAGCAAGTTTTTTCAATATAAGCAGAAAGCATCCACACACATTGTTTGCCAAAAAAACCCACAAATATTATCTCTAGCCCAGTTGCTAATTTTGCTCACCTCTGAACCCTCTTGATCTGGGCCTCTACATTCTTCCCTCTTCTCAGCACTACTGTCTTACATTACTAGGATATCCCATTAAGCCTTGCTTACAGCATTTAATTGCTTTCCTAGTCTAATGTCTCAAAGCTGTCCACTTTCCTTCAAAAACCAACACAGTTAATTTCTTCACAGATGTAGCCCAATTCCTGCCAATATCTCTGTTCTAGTTACCTTTAGGTGCTGTGATAAGACGGCATGATCAAGGATACTCCTAGAAGGAAGAGCTTATGGTATTAGAGGCATAAGAGTCCATCACTGTCATGGCAGGGAGTATGGCAAAAAGCAGGCAGGTATGCCATTGGAGCAGGTGTTGGGAACTCACATCTTGATGCACAAACAAGAAGCAGAGAAACTAAAAATGGCGCATTAAAATCTCAAAGTCCGTTTCCAGTGGCCATACTTCCTCCAGCAACATTGTACCTTCTAACTGTCCTAAATAACCACCAGTGAGGTACCAAATATTGAAATATCTTAGACTTATTGGGAACAACTCATTCAAACAACCATCTGTTTTCATTTTTAATTGGTTCTCCAGCTATTAGAGTTTGCAATCATTTTTAATAATGTAAAAAATGTGTATTCCCTTCATCCAAACTTATCTCCTATGATTTAAATGTCACATCTCCATAATTTTCTCAAGAAATAATCTCTGGTGAAAGTCACAAAGGCTACCAGGATTTATCCCTGCTGCATTAACTGACTTTTTGGAGCCCATTCCTTATGGTGGGATTTCCATGCTCAGCCTTTACACAGTTGGTAGGTGATTGATCCTGTGTTATCTTGATATGTCAGGCTTTGTCCACCCCCCATGGGAGGCCTTACATTTTCTGGGGAGTGGATGATGGAGGGTGAAGGGAAGTGTGGGGATGGGGAAGACAGAAGGGAGGGGACCTGGAAAATGAAATACAAATAATAAAAACAAAACAAAAACAAAGTATGAACAGCAGCAAAAGTCGCAAGGAATGTCTTTCACAAAGAAAACACTTAGATCCTATATTTTGGGGAATCCATGGTGGCATGCCCAGCCTGGCAAATCCCCGCTCACATATGGAGCTGAAAACTATTAACAGAAAAGACAAGGTGTGTGCTTGCAAGAGCTTTCTGAAAGGTCAAGCAGGGAGGCTTGCCTGAATGGGTATAATATATCAAGCAATTGTCTGAGTAAGGAAAGAAAGGAGGCTGGCAGGGTGTAGAATTCTGTGTTAGTGGCTGGTGATGTGAAGGAACTGCTGAAGAATTCCAAAACAAGTGAAGCAAGAAACCAAGAAAAATCTTAAATATCTCAGTTAGGAGAATGGGAGAGGCATGAGGTAATCCATCTAGGTTATGAACTAACTCTTAAACTGGTTTGTGGTTTTTAGCTACATTTCTCTCTTGTGATTACCACTTGCAAACAAGGAGAAGGAGCTTGAAAATACATAATAAAATTAAACTTCCATGTGGCCTCTGATCCCCATTTTTGAGGATATACATATTTGAGATAAGATACGCAATGTGCATCCTTCTTTTTCAGAAGAATTTAAAAAAAAAAACGAATTAAGATACCTTAAATTGATAGAAAAGAAATGGGAGGATTTTTTAGGAATTTCAATACTATTACAGAGGGCAGGTCTAGCCACAGATGTTCAAATGTCATCCCCTTATTCTTTCCCTATAAAGAACATACTATTGTAGGCAACTTACAGGCTCACCTTCTGCTATGATTAGGTTGTCTTGGAAATGTCTAAAGACATCATGTGATTTAGGATAGGTGCTGGTGAGAAGTTTCAAATTCAACTTCTGAAAGAAGTATTTTTCTTTCCTGCAGTGCTAAAGGTGAAGTAGATAGCTTTCTACTGGTGGCACAGTGAGGTGACAACTGACTGGGGTTTTGATTCCCCCCAACATGGTAATTCTAACACATAGGAACATATGGTATAGAGAGAAGTCATAGGACTTTATGGTTTCCTTTAGTCTCTAAAAGCTAGCTTTCCTGTGTCTCTTTTCTCTGAAGACTCTATGAGTATCATTACATCTTAAAAATTTTACATATTCTCAGTGAACTTACAAAAGCCTTGGGGTAATTTTTGTGAAGTTAAAGTAGTCCCTCTTTACCAACATTTGCTTTTTCTTATTCCAGTCACCTATCATCAAGCATGATCTGAAAATCTTAGAAACAAACAATTTTACAAATAAATGATTCATCAATTTAAAATTGAAAGGCACAAGAAAAAAACCCACATTGTCTAGAAGTAGCCTGTATGGTATATGTGCGACCCAGGTCTTTCTAGCACGTGTATAGTGTATACCACCCATATGTTGGTCACTTTAGTGGCATAACATCTTCTTCAAGGGATTCTGAATATTGAGAGAGCAGGACCAATGTCTCCAGTAACTTTTAGAAACTAAGTAATGAGAAGAATTGGTGAAATTTTGGGATTTTTTTTTTTAAGAATTGTCAGGATGCTGATATAGTAAGGGACACATTTTCAGGAGAATGAAAGGGAGAAGAGAGAAAATGGGCATACCTTTTAGGTTGTAGTGGATGAAAGATTTATCAATTTAGAAAGTAGTTGTCCTAATGGCAGTGAATAGGTTCAAGTGATAAATACTGTAACTGTTGGGTTTGCTGATGGAGGTTAGAGTGAGAAATTTGGCTTTCAATTTATTAATAGCAAGCTAAATGGCAAAGTTGTTTAGTAGGGAATCTGAATCACTAGCATGCAAGAATTCCTTTGGGGTGTATCAATATGAAGGGATATATGAATCCCATATACCTGTTAACCTGACCCATCTAAATTTCTGGAAATCCAGGTTACTCTCCAATCCAGAGACACCAATAGATTCAGGGCATCCTGTCCCTTATTAAAACTGACAGTATCCTGGCTCCTCTCTTTTCTAGAGCATACAGATCCTTGTTTTTTCCATGGGTGATGCTCACCACTCTCCATTTTTGGAGTATTCCAAGGCCAACCAGACTCCATTTTGGATGCATTGGTGTGTCTATTGAGATGAACACCATAGAGATCTTTTACAAAACCCACTGCTCTTTGTTAGCCAGTCTTCTATTCTGTGCCACATGCCTATACAAGACATTCAAATACCTATCCATCTGTGGAACTTTCCAGATCTTCTCTAGATTCTGTACTTTCTTACCCATGTCCAGAACTAGGGAATCCTGGTCACTTTCTTGGAGTAAGTATCTAGGCCCATCTTGAAATATCCAGATGGCTATCCATTTGTGTAGCTTCCTGAATCCTTTACATCTTATTTAGAGTGACTTACTGACTCCTTTTCAAGACTGGGGCATTCCATTTCCTCTATTCTCTAGGTAATATAGAATACACATTTCACTGACAACTCTCCTTGTCTCCATTGCCTTAGTTTCTCAGATCAAGCCCAGACCCATTCACTGGACACTCCAACCCATCTCTGTTCCTGTGGCATCCTAGTCTTTGCCTGGACCGGTGCCTCCCTGGAAGTTCCACTAGTTGGGAATAAAGACAGCCTCATGTAACTGAACTTTGAGGCTTTGCTCCATTCCTAGATTGCCCTGTCCCAAATGTAACTCCTATACATGTTGACCCTTCTCCGTTTTCAGGAGATCCTGGCTCTTCTGCATTTTCCAGGTGTCACTGAAACACTCCAAGTACTAGAAATCTATGCATCTTTAAATCTGGAACTTCTCATCCCCCAAATATTCCTCAAACATCTGTCTTTAACCAGGATTAGGACATTTTAGCCCCTCTCAAATCCCAGGGTCTCCACTAGACCTTCTCTTTTCTAGTTTCATCCTGGCTTCTTTCAGTTTGGAAGAAATAGTGGCTTATTTCAGGAAATTAAACTGCATACACAAACTGGGAACAACCTGTATGTTTCAAGATCCTGGCAATTCTTAACTGCTCTCTATTCACAGAACATCACAGCGTCTTGCCTTTCTGCTGCATCTAGGTCTTGTGTCTTTGCTGAGTCCTGTTAGCATCTCTTTATTCCCTGGAGATTTCAGCTAATAGGAAATAACCAGACCTTGACATTCAGAATCCCTCCTCCCCTGGAGCGTGTTGCCCTCTTCTATTCCTGACACTTCTCCATGACTGGAACACCTGACCATCTCTTCATTCATGGAAAACCTCTAGTCTTTATATTTCCAAGGTTTCCCTTATCTGAAACTCATGTGCATGACAGCTTCACTACATGAGATCCCTAACCATACTCTAGCATCACTGTACCTCAACAGATATGGGCTTCCTTAAACCTTGCCATTCCAAAGGCATGCTGGTCCCACTCCATTTCTGAAATAGCCTCATGCCTCTCTAGGCCTAGCCTAGGTCATCCAGTGACCTTTCCATTCATTGGTATAACAGACCTTTCAAGGTCTGGGGCATCAAATTTAGACTGTAAGATTAGGAGGTTTGGCCTTGGAAGAGGGTTGCTATTGGTTGAACTTGGAGGTTTCAAAAGCCCATGCTGTTTCATCTCTCTGTCTCCTGCTTGCAAATAATGATGTAGGTTGTCACCTACAACTCCAGCATGATGCCTGTTGCCATGCTTGCCCCATGATTGGCATAGACTTTAAACCTCAGCAACTGTTATCTCCAAGTTAAACTGTTCTCTTTTGCAAAAATCTGGACTTGGAGTTTTATCATAGCTACAGAAAAATAACCAAGACAGTATCTCAGCCCATCCCACAGATATCCTGAGTTTCTTGGTTCCTCTGAATTCATTAAAGACCTTGACCTCACTCCACTACAGATATCCCAGGCATATTGGCTACTCTTCTTTCACTACACATCCCTATTACTTTCTATCCCAGGAACATAAAGGGTGCTCTCCAGGCCAAGATCATCTTAGGTCACCTCTGTTTCTGGGAATCTCTATGACTTTGTACGTCCATACAGTTACAAAAGGCCTTTGGAATGCAAAGTATATAGGACAAGCAAGGAAGCTACTTATGACAAATTAAAGTTAAAACTTTAAAATATGGAACAAACAAATGATAATAAAAGTTCCTAGAGAAAAAAAATAGATTGAGCCCCGATAAAGGCAGGCCCATCGTAATTGCTCTTCATTATTTGACAGAGAATTTTAAAACCAGAAGGTCTGAAACTCTAAGTTCTAAAAAAAAACCACAACTGTCAAGGCTGACTATTATACCCAATAACTAAATATTAAAATTGAAAAAGAAATATAAACTTACTATGATCAAAACAAATTTAAAAATTATGTGACCATGAAGACAGCTCTGTCGAGGACTCTGGAGGAAATATTTTGATGTAAAGAGAAGAAAAAACATATCAGAAAAGATCACATGAAATAAATAAAATCAACAGAATCAGTCAAAAGAGGTTCATGAAGACAACATAAAATCAATAAGATGACAGGAATTATAAACAATAATGACTCAGATTATTAATTAACTCAATGTCAAATGAAAGACATAGAATAGTAGTTTGGTTTAAAATATTAAAATCCAAGAGCATTAATCCTTCTACAGGTCATGAGAATCACAGATTGTCTCTGTCAGTTGTGCATCATGTCCTTTTATGGGACACACCAGGAACTTACCTTGAAGCATAGGCACTGCCTTAGAGCAAAGGGGTGGGGGGAAGTATGATAAGCAAATAGGAAACCAGCAAATATATCTGACAAAAGAGACTTCAAGCAAAACTAATTAGAATGGATATGCAGATAAGTAACTCGCAACAGAAACAATCTATCAAGAGGATATAATAATCTTAAACTTACACATATCCAACACTCGTGAACCTAGTTTCATAAAAGCTGTATTGCTAAATATAAAACCATATATTAACTACAACACAATATTGAGTGATTTTAAAATGCCATTCTTACCAATAGAGAAATCATCTGTAGGAAAATTAAACAGACCATGACTGAAGTTAAATGTTATCCTGAATCAAATTTACCTAATAAAAATCGGCGAAACTTTCTACTTTGGAATATATAATCTTAACAAATGCCCATGGAATTTTCTTCAAAATATGCCATATATTAAGACACAGAAAGTTTTAACAAACATAAACCATCATTTGATGCAACACCATATTATGTCTGGCCGAAATTAAATAAACACAGATATCACCAGCAATAGAAACTATGGGAAATACATAAACTCCTCAACAACACACTATTAAATGTTCAGTAACTGAAGAATTCAAGAAAGAAACAATAAAAACCAATTTGTAACCACATAGACGTCAAACAATAGATGAGTGAATATGAAAGATGTGTGACATACATACAAAGGAATATTATTCAGCAGTAAAAAAGCAAAGTGGTGAAATTTGTAGGTATATGGATAGAACTTGAAAAAAACTATAATGAGTGAGGTTATTCATGCCTTGAAATAAATGTGTTGAATATTCTCCTTCGTATGTAAATCCTTATTTTAAGTCCTTTGTTTTGTTTGCTTCACTTGGAGCAGAGATTTCAGTCAGAAAACTATAAAAAGTCCATGGGGAGGGAAACATTAAGGGAAGGGAAGTACTTGATGATAGGCAGAAAAAACTTAGAGAGTTAGAATGTAGAGTTTGAAAGCTTGAAGTACAGGGTGGACAAATCCAAAGGTGCAGAGTATGAAAAGCCATATGGAAACCTCTTTTCTCAGAAATCAATTACAAATGTAGTTGGTGATAATGACTAAGAGTTAATTGATTAAGCAGGGAGATTGTATGGAAGTGAGGAGGGGACAAGGGTGGGTTAAAGCTAGGGATCTATATACATGGCTGACTAGAAGCCACTAGTTACAAAACTAATTTAAAAATACAACTTTAAAACTAGTTTAAACAGATTATTCTCCATGAGGGGATAACGACAGTTTCAGAAATCTGGGTTATTATGGAACTTTCAGTATAGGCATGGACGACCTCTCCTAGGTCAGGGAGACCAAGGAGAACTCCCAAACAGCACAGCTTTTGCTTTAGCCCCTGTTTATCTACAATAACCACATTGTAAGATCTTATCTCAAGACACCCTACATGTTGACTATTTGGCTATAGGACACAGATAAATAAATCCCAAATCAAACAGAAAACTTCCTCCTTGCTGACTCACTTTCATAATGCTAGAAGATGCTCAAAAGACTGTTAAGTTCTTAAACAAAGTTGGACCACACACGATGTAGATGGAACTGACCCAAGAGGCAAAATATGTTTACTATTCCAATTATGGTGGTTCTAGTATGATGTGCCTCACAAATTTATCAGTGGATGTGAGGGCTATTCCGTAGGAGGGAGTCTCACACCTGGTACTGTAATCTTAATCAAGAACCTGTTGTTTGGGGAGGTAATAAGCTCTAGGGTACAAGTTACTTTTACTAATTTGCTAAATGTTTATCCTGTCAAATTTTCTTCTAAATATTTTTGTTTATACTCATAAACCTAGGCTGCTTTCAACCATAGTCAAATAAGTTTCTTTTCAAAATAAGTCTTGGGGATTCTCAAAAACAAGAAATAAACAACCATATGGCCCAGCTATACCACTTCTGGGCATTTACCGAAAGGTCTTTGTAACCTACCCCAGAGATAGCTTCACATTCATTCATGGTTATGTTCATTGTGGCTCTGTTACTATAGCTAAGACATGAAACCATCTTGGATATCTGTCAAGTCTTATTAACCATCTGACAAATGGTGATCAAAAATATCCAATATTAACAGTGTACTTTTTATTCACCAATGAAGAAAAAACAAATTATGGGTTTTTCAGATGAATGGGTGTGTTGGAGGAAGGCCCGCTCGTTTGTCCCAGCCGCCTGGCTAGCTTAGCCCCGAAATAACCACACAGAAATTGTATTAAATAAAACACTGCTTGGCCCATTACCTCGAGTCTCTTATTGCCTAAGTCTTACATCTTAATTTTATCCATTTCTATTAATCTGTGTATCACCATGTGGCAATGGCTTACCGGCAAAGCACATCTATCCCTGGCGGCGGATCCATGGCATCTCCTTGACTCTGCTTTCTTCCTTCCAGCATTCAATTCTGTTTTCCACGCCTACCTAAGTTCTGCCCTGTCAAAAGTCCAAGGCAGTTTCCTTATTCACTAACCAATGAAAGCAACACATAAGCAGAAGGACCTCCTACACCAAATGGGTCTGGAAAAAATTATACAAGTGAGGTGACCCAGTCTCCTAAAGACAAAAATGTTTGTTCTCTTTTTTATTTTGATCCTATCCTTGAATCTTTAGTCCCCTATACTTAAAAGTTGTAGCAGTGTACCACTGTACCAGTGGAAGCCAGAAAATTCAAAAGGAATCACTGGATAAGGGCATACGTTAAGTGGAATGGAATAATAGAATATAGAGAAAAGGAAAAACAATGGAGTACATTATGGAGAAAACATTTAAGCAGGGAAGATTTGAAAGGCTGAGGTATCATGAATTAGCAGGGGAATATTAAAGAAAAATTGTAATATGGAATGGCCACATGTAAACATGTGATCTTTTAACCCCAATACAAAATAAACACACACACACACACATTCACACAAACACTACACAGAGGGGTTGAAAGGGATTATCCTGCATGATCAGATAATGATGCTCCTACAAACAGAGTGTTCTAAACAATATTTCCTTTCCAGGTATGAGATATGTCTCCAGGAGTGGGTCTGAGAGGTCCCAGATCCCTCCACCACAACAATATGGTTTCTTATTGATTCTCTTATTTGTCAACCAGATTGGAGGGAAGACCTGAAATTCACAGCACTATTGTAAGACCCCTAGAGAACAAGCAAGAATGGAGTTGAAAGTGTCTTCCCTGCTCACTAGCTTTCAAAATTCTTGAAGGTGCAGTGCAGGCTTTTATAGGAAAAAGGGTATCATTGGTCTAACCTAGCTGTAGATAATACAAGACAACAAACATACGCGCGCGCACATAAACACACAAATCAACAACAGCAAAACAACAGCAGCAAAAACAAACTGCCCAGCAAGATATACTCGCTTGTGTTGTAGTGAAGCAAGGCAAATGCTCTTGGGTTAGCAATAGCCATCACCCGAAACACCTCTACTGACAGTGAACAGCGGGGACGGAGGGGGCTTGCAATTTCCCTACCAGGTGATGAGAGTAAATGATGGCTAAGGGCTCAGTTCTAAGTAATGTGTCAAAATCACTCCCTCTGAGACTCAGCTACATTGTACAAGGTGGGGCTGGAAATATGAGAAATGTGGTAGAAAGTTACCGCATGAATGACATCCTCTAGACTTAATAATACTGTCAATCATGAACTCACAGCAACAGCAGCTGCCTGCATTCCGCATGCCTCAACAGAATCCTCCCACAATCAGTTACAGAAGGTGGAGGTATTGAAAGACTCTGGGACAGGAAGAATCATTCTCTCCGATTGTCTCGCTAAAGGTGAACACAATTGGCTCCAGTGGAGAACGCCAAAACCTTAATTAATCATTCAGACTACCTCAGTTCAGCACTTTAAGTCACAAAACAAAAAGATAGATGCATGGCCAAGGAATTTGTAGAGGTGAGAGAGAGCATGAAAAGGCAATAGGGAGATGGGAGTGGGGTAGATGCTGTGTATTATATACCTGGGTGAAATTGTCAAATAAATTAATAGGTTTTTTTAGGAAGGTGATAAGGAAGAATGTGACAGAAATATGCTATATATAAGTATGAAATGTCATAATGAAATATACAACTAATACACAGTAACGAAATCATTCAAATAAATATAAATTTAGTGTTTAGTTAATTGTCTACTGTGAAATATAAACCATGGTCTCATACTCTGTCCACCCATACGGGTCATTCTTTCCTCCAATCATCAGAATCAGTTCCTATTAATCGATTCTACAGCAAGAAATTGTTGTGTGAGAGTTACCACCACTCATGCCTCTGCCTATGATCTACTCAGCAGCGTACATTGCAAAGAGACACCTCAGCGGGAGCACTGACACTAAGGATGGACTGAGTATTTCTGTTTCTGATTGCCTGCTATCTAATCAGGAAACCCTAACTATCTCTCTGTTTACTGTTTCATCCCCATCAGAAACAAGCGTGTTCTCATTTCTCACAGCGATCAAATCACAGAAAAAAAGCTCATGAATCTGTTCACTATCCTGCTTTATCCCAATTTACCCTCCACTTTACAAGATTGCTTGAAAAAATTATTTTTATGCTTACCGTTGACAATCTCTCCTCCATTCTCTGCTGGATCCTGCTTGGCAAAGTGATATTATGTAACCCAAAGTCAAGAAGCAAGGGAATTTCGTCATTTTGTTTATTACCTTCAATTGAAGCTAGGAGCTTCAGTAATCACAGTCCAGGCCCAAAGAAGCAAATTTCTAATTTTTTCTAGGGGTAATAATATAATGGAGAGCATGAAGTCACAGAGGAAATGGAAGCAGTTGGAAGGCTGAATTAGGGGGATTGTGAGTTCAAGGCCTGCTTGGGCTACATAATAAAACACTGCCAAAAGATAAAATAATAAAATAAAATGGATTAATGGACTTGAGGAGAAGAGACTTATAAAAAAAGAAACTATTGCAAATGTTATAGTGATAGTCAAGCCAAGATATCACTTTTTATTTCCATATATATACATTTATTTAAACATTGGCTTATATGTTCATAGATACATCTATGGATAAATGTGTGCCTGTTTATGTCTGTGCTTAATCTATACATATGTACAAATACGTGAGTGTAAGTCAAAAAAAGGAAAAATCTCTCATATCCGTAGAAAAATTACAAAGATTGCAAGAAAATTCTTATTTAAACCTTATCTAAATCATGTTATATTAATTCTTCAAATTCTATGTTAAGTGTTTCAAAACCTGAAGTTAATTTTGTTATATGCACTGACCAAAAATATATGTATGGAATATTATCAAAAATTATGAAAATCATTTTAAGATAATGACATACAAAATTTATAATATTAACATTTTCTACATTTTTTTGTTAGTTTATGTGGATTTAGCTCCTGAAGTTGTCTTCTTGGCATTTACTGAAAGGTTTATTTTATTTTTTCCTTTCTATTATAGACAACATTCCTATTTTCATT
Organism: Ondatra zibethicus; assembly: GCA_004026605.1. Classification (NCBI taxonomy): domain Eukaryota; kingdom Metazoa; phylum Chordata; class Mammalia; order Rodentia; family Cricetidae; genus Ondatra; species Ondatra zibethicus. The sequence goes on along the minus strand of PVIU01008957.1, from coordinate 30,782 downwards.
ACTTGAAAATAAAAAGAAATTATTATTAAAATCAAGGCTTATAAGAGCATATTATTAAGCAATGAAAGCATAACTGTTTGGTTATCAGCAGATGAAAAGGGGTTAAATTGCTACCATTTTCAAATATAAGACCTATGGACACTATCAGTTTTTGTATGTGATAAAATATATCAGTGAAGCACAAAGGGTATAGACATGGGCAATACTTATGAATGTATATGTTTACAATTACTGCTTTTCTTAATTGTTATTATGCATTTGTGACATGACTGAATCAGGGATAGCATGATTTTTTGCTTCATGTCCTGAAAGGAAAAATACTTTCTAGTTCCTAGGGACTTTTGAATTCAATATTTGCTAATTCTGTGCTCTACCAAATGTTAAGGATCAAATTATCTTCATGGTCTCCTCTTACCCAGGAAAGCACAGTAAGCAATCAATAAGAAAATATATTCTTTGTCAAATTGACATGATTTTGATTATATGCTTCTGCTAAATCTATATCTGCACTTAATTACCACCTTGATTTCTTTCATTTTATGAGTAGGCATTTGATTCATTAGAAGCAGGACATAGCTCTGCAATCTTTAGTGGTTACAGAGTTTACCTTAGGCAAGGTTGAAATTCAAATCCTGAGTCACTAAATTAATGTAGTTTGAGACTGTTCATTCCTAACAAACTGAGTCACAGTTTAGTAATTTCCCTCTTTGGAACACATTGATGACTGAACCTAGATGGGGAGAATTTTGAAAGCTTGTGAGAAAACAAGACAAGGGTCTTGCAAACCCTGTTCTTCCATGGCATAGATTTGTTCTTGGAATGTGCTTTTGTGACCTTCCAAAGTATAGAATATAGGAGTGGGTTTGCTTCAGAATGCCCAGCATTTTACCCATCGTCATTCAGAATGATGTTCCTAAGCATGAATAGTTTTCTGACAATATTCAACCAAATCTCATGTAATCCTGCCCTCATGATGATTTACAGGTGAATGCAGTGAACTTAGCCACATGACCTTGCTTAACCCTCAGACTGCCCTCAGAAAATACATTGATGTCCTGAATAAAGTCAGCTATTGCATGAGACATTAGTCTGCCTCCTTTTTAGACCCCACTGTTACAGATTCATGTTGCCCCATAGAGTAGCAACACCCTTTTGAATACAAAATAATAAACAAATATTTCAATTATAGTAGCAACTCAGCAAACATAATTTTTAAGTTGAACAGGTATTTGAAGAAATGTGAAAGGAAGAAGCACAATATTTCATATTTGTAGGTTACTTGTGGTTATGTATGATGGGGAAAAAGTAATAAATTATGTTTACAAGAAATATAAGTTACTGAAAAATATTTAGTGTAAGTGGTTATTATAGAATGCCTAAGAGGAACAAAAAGGAAATAGGTAAGGCATGTGTAGACACATTTACAGTTTGAATTAGGACATTTGAGACAATATATACATGGAAGAAAATAGATCATAGATTTGACTATGGTATTTCCAATCTTTTTCTAGAGTTAAGAATTCTTGTATAAATTACCAAAGAGGAGCTAAGTCTGTTCAAGAAGATATTCTGAACACAAAGTACCATTCTTAGAAAAACATTTTATCTTCCTAATGAAATAAACAGCTACCTCCATATACAGATTATTTAAAATAAAAGACACAGGCATAATGAATTTATGATGTAGAAATTCACACCGATGTAAGCAACTTAAGTGTACTAAAGAGCTTAATAGCTCATCATCTGAAATACGGCTGAAGTTAAATGACTTCTCAAAAATATGAAGGACCTTCTAAGATCAGTCATTTATATTTCATAGACTGTTGGTGCCAAAACATAAATACTGAGATCATCTCAACCTGCCCAGGGCCTTTGTGCTCTATGCCTATGTATGAATTCCTATCAGAGGACTGGGGATTTGCCAAGCTTCATATAAAACCGCAATGACTTTTGAGGCCACTCAGGCCATTCCATCTACTCAAAAATGAAATTAGGCTTCTTTTTATAGGTTTGAAGCCACGAAAATTTGACCTCCATCTAGCACATCTTTATCCATCAAAATTATCAATACTGTGTGAGTAAGGGGTAGAAAGTTTAGAGTCAGTCACCAGAACATATAATTCGTAAGGTCCTTTATCAAGGTTTCACAGATAAATTGGTTTTGCAAATGCATTTAGAGAGAAATAATTAACTTTGAGGGTCAAAATGGAAGAGAACATATATGTATGAAATATAAGATTTTCTTTGCTTATCTGGACTTTCCCCCCTTTTCATTTCTGCTCATATATTGTATATAAGAAGAGGGTCTTTTGTAAATTAAGAGATATAATGTTTTACTTATTAAAGTTACATTCTGAGGATTTGCAAAATCACCTAGGTATGTACAAATATTTCCCAGTAGATACTTTTCTCTATATGTTCTAAAGCCATGCAAAACTCATTTGTCATGTGACTGAAACCTAATGATAAAATTAAATCTCAATTATAAATCCAGAGAGGAAAGGCCATAGGAAAACAAAAACAAAAACAAGGTTAAGAGATGGCTCAGTGGTTAAGAGCACTGACTTTTCTTTGCAGAGATATAGATTGTTAGCCCCATTCTACCATCAGAAAGAAACCCTGAACTTTCTTAGGAATATCTAGATATCAACATGAATATAGATGTCTTATCACCATTAGAAGCATGTGCCCATACTGGACAGTAATTGCAAAATTCGGATATTAACTAGATTGTCTCTCACTATTTTTCAACAAATTGTAGAACAGAAATAATATTACTCACTTATTTTGTATTTTAATCATATATTTGTTTCTTTTTTAATTTATCATTGTGTTTAGAGGATATATTTACATTCAAATTTGAAAATAAAATTAGTTTAATTCCTTTGGCTACATCAAGCACCTAGAGGAAATATGTATATAAAAGTATACTTGGAGATCTCAGAGTATACCATTATTAAATTAATAGCTATTCAACCCAGGAAAATTATTGTGGAAACTATGGAAGGCCCAGATTTTTATCAATAAGACAATAAAGGAAATGACTATACACCAAGCAAACACTTATATTAATAACTATAAATTTCTACTCATTATTTCTCTGAAGTTGTTGGAAGGTAATTTGAAAGTACTGCAGGACAGCATGAGTTCATGAAGGAAGATCAAGGAACATAAACTGAAAACTAAATGACCAACGGTTTTAAATAAATAAGTAATTATGATCAGAATTTGCTGAGCCTAGGGTGCACAAGTAGTAAAGTAAGAAAGGTCTGATGGAAATCACTGTGGCAAATGGTTACAAGAGGAGAACAGTACATCCAAGGAAAGCTACAAAATCAAGTGACGAACAGCTCATATAGCTACAGTTCAGCTTCAAAACTGTAGACCCCTTAACACCTGTGATACAATATCATTGAACATTTTATAAGAAATATCTATGTTTTTAATGCATTTGGTATATGAGGAACAATTAACTACTTTTGAGCTCAGGTAATAAGAAATTCAACTTATAGAGAGACAGACAGACAGACAGATAGAGATATATAGTGACAGTGGATGGTCTTTGAATATTATGTTAAGCAAGATGTAAGGGATGTAAGGTCAAAGGTCAAGAAGCACTTTAGATGTCTTTACAACCAAGATTTTGGTTTTAACAAATAGTTGATGTTTGAGGATGCTGATTAAGTCAGGGACTCATGGCTGGACAAGGTGCCAAGATTAACTGACATTTAAAAGATGAGTCATAAGGGAAATATCTCTAACACTCCCTCACAAGCTCAGGGAGAATCACACAAGATGGATTGGAAAGAATCAGAGAGCCAGATGTGTAGCAAGAGGGCCAGGCTGCTTGTTGGGGTTTATGTCCCGCCTGGTCCCCCAGCCGTTTAGTCCCAGAGAAAGTCACACAGAGAGTCTAAGTTAGGTTATAAACTGATTGGCCCATTAGCTCAGGCTTCTTATTAGCTCTTGTAACTTATATAGTCCATTATCCTTATCTATGTTAGCCACATGGCTCAGTACCTTTCTCAGCGGGGCAGGTCACATCCTACTTCTTCGGCGGTCCAGGCAAATGTGCCGAGAGCTTCTTGCTTCCCAGAATTCTCCTTGCTCTGCCTCTACTTCCTGTCTGGTTGTCCCACCTTACATCCTGGCTAATGGCCAATCAGCATTTATTTAAATCATGATTGACAGAATACAGACAATTCTCCCACACTACTTCCCCCTCCTTTTTTTTTTTTTTAACAAAGAAAAATATCCATAGTCCATTTTTGGGGAATGTGGGCGTAGTATTCCAGGCTACTTCCAGCTGGTTGGGGGCGCTGATAACCTTATGGGGACCTAAAGAAAATTTAGAGTTACGATCAAGTCCTGACTGGAGTATCCTGTGAGTCTTCATCATCTCAGGCAGCATCTTTAATCTGTTCTAGATGTAGAACTCAGACATCCAGACCATCTGTTCCTACCGGAGATTTCTCAGGTGGTCTTCCTTGATCAAATCTGAGTTTTCTTAACTCAGAATGAATCCACAGCCTCTTATTTCCTGTGGAAACAAAAGCAAAATCTCTTCTCCAAAGTAATATACCTTTGGACTTCAATTTTGAAGTCAAGGTATTTTCAAAATACCTATCTTGGATTAATTCAGCAGCATTTATAAGCAAATATCTTTTAGTAGCTGTTGGTCCTTCCTCAGCATTCAAACAATTCAATGAGAGCATAATAACATACAGTATCAAGATTCTCTGTGTATTTTCCATCTTTATGCGGCTTTATTTTAACCTGTATTTCTTTTATATTTACTTTTAACTTTTGGTTTTTTGAGACAGGTTTTCTGTGTATCTTTTGTCCTGGAACTCACTCTGTAGACCAGGCTATCCTTGAACTCATAGAGATCCACCCGTCTCTGCCTCCCCAGTGCCTTGAAGTCACAGAGGTCAATCTACCTCTGCCACCACACCTTGAAGTCACAGAGGTCAATCTACCTCTGCCTCCAAGTGTTGGGATTAAAGGTGTGTACCACCACCTTTATTAATAACTTTAATTCTCTCTTTCTTTATTAATAACTTTAATCTTTAGCCTGCATATATTTTTAACACACAGTAAACCATTTAGAGGTTTTGTTCATCTTTGAATCTCTTTTTCTGACTACACGAGTCTTTAATTTACCAAGCAATATGGGTAGGATAAAAGCCATGGTTTTGAAGGCTGGATCCAGCCCATTCCTTAGCTTTCTGCAATTCCAGCCTCGTGGCGGAGGTACCGGCTATAGCCACGTTTATTGCCACAACTCTATGGCGTTTCAAGGTCCCTGCCAGCAAGCAAGCTGCAGCATTCTGCTCACAGACCACATTAAAATGTTCCTTGGCTGGACCGCCTGCCTAAAAAAGTTAGAGTTTGCCCTGGCAGGACGGCCCAGAAAGCTGGCATTTTAAAACAGCGCAGCTTTTTTCCTGCTACAGCTGAAAACCGAAAAGTATGTGGTCGGCTTTCATCAACACCATTTAAGTGTCTTGTGGCAGGACCTCTTAAAGAGCTGTAGGCTTTTGCAGCTAAAGCTGAGTCAGGAAGCCTCTCTTAGATGAGAGCGCTTGCTCGCATCTAGCAAGCAGAGCAGACCCGAGAAATTGCTGCTACTAAGAAAACATGCTTTACTCTATTCTTTCCCAAGCTTTCTCAGGCTTTCTGTGGATGCAGTTATCCACGTGGGCGCCATTCTGTTCCGTGACACACAGATGGTGCAGAGTAGGGCTGTGAAGGACTGTCTTCTGAGCATGGCACGGCCAATCTACTCTTGAATTCAAAACAGCTGTGGGTGCCTGGATAAGGGTGATAATGCCTTCAAAATCATCTACATTCAGTCAGGGATAGGGGTAGATGCACCGGCGTGTGATGTTCCCCAGAGAGATAATGACAGTTTATGTTTGCCAGGGTAAATGGAATCATTGCTTCCAAATGCAGTCACTGATGAGCAACTATTGCCCCAAGGGATAGCTCTACAAAACCAGACACAAACACTTGGATGGACCTAGTCCGTGTGGCTCACAAAACAGAAATAAAGCAAAAAGATGCCAAAATTGGAAGGCAATACATTTAGAGGAAAGGCAGTTGGTGGGGGTGAGAGGCCAGAGGAAAGAAGAGGGATGAGTGTGATCAGAATACATTATGTACATGTATGAAATTGGTCAAAATAAATTTGAATAAACATTTCAAAGTTGATTGTGTGAATTAACCTTAATGTTTCACAGTGAATGTGACTGACACTTTAAAGCAGGTATTATCCATTCTCTTTTCACACAGGGTCCTGAAGTGAATAACTTAAATTTTGTGAGTCATGAATGTTTTTAAGGATGTGATGAAATACTACTATTGCAATGTGAGATCAGTCAGGTTATTATTCAGCAAATAAGAATTCTGTGTTCTAGGAAATGTTTATTGATACAAACTGACTTTGTCTTTGAAATAGCTATACTTTTCTGGTGTTGGTCTTAAATTGTTGGAGAAAAGAAAATATGGGAGAGAGAAGGAAGGAATAGGAAGAATAAAAGTAGAGTGGGGAGGAGTAGAAATGAAAGGAAGCGGGGAGAGGGCGGGGCGGCTGTGTTCCCAGGACCATAGAGTATTACTTAACCTTATTCAAAAGCCAGATGGTTGTTTATCTGGGGCACTAAGTTTTTAAAAACTAAACAGACAACTTCAAATCTTATTATGTTCAAAATAACTAAGACAGACCTTAGAAAAGGTCAGGCAAATAAGGACAGAATGAAAGAAAATTAAGGCTTTTACAAAAAGGATATCAATAAAAAAGTGCTTCATAAAGGAATGTGATGATGATGATGGTGACAATATATATATTGGCCAAGAAGTTGGATCACCAGGAAGAAGTGCTTCTATAGAGGCCTGATGACCAGTGTGTAGATATGTGGAATCCAAATAAAACTCAAACACTTTGGCACACACCTGTAAATATAGAGCATGATGGGAGGTGAGGGCAGGAAAAGTCCTGGGATCTCATAGGCCAGTTAACCTGGACTATGCAGATTTTGCCTTGAAAGTGTATAAGGTGAGGATCCACACTCAAGTTTAACCTCTGACTACACACTTACAGAAGCATGTGTGTGCTTTTTCATATAAGAGAATACACACACACACATACACACACATGCACACACTTACATGCACACATCATTACACACACTTTTCAGAGATAAAGAATCTGTTTATGTAGTACTAGTTGATCATGAAGTCAAAACAATCTTCCTGCCTCAGCCTACCAAATTTGGATTGCAGGATTAAACCTCCATTAAACAACAAAGATTTCATATTTGCTAATGATTTTGTAAAGATTTCATGCTTGTTCTGCTTGCACTTATTTATAGTACTCACAAATAAATGCTTAGGTAAGTATTACTTTTAGTGTCAGTGAAAAAACATTCTGGAGTTGTTTACCTTCCTCTACCAACTGAGATATGGGGATCAAACTCAGCTCATTAGATTGATGAGTCAAAAGTCTTTATCTCTTGAGCCATCTCACATAGTCTCTTTTTATAAAAAGAAATAACAAAAAAGTTGAAAGATAGGCTAGCTTGCTCATGGTCCAGAACACCTAATGACAGACAGGGAGATCTAACTTAGCATTGACACTTTTTCAAGGTATATTATGGACTATATTAAAACCTTATTCACTATTTGTACTAAGTTTAATGAAAAGAATATTTTTTAACCAAAATTGTTTTTACTGATCAGAGGAACAGAAAGCAAAGTAAACATTGTACAACACCAGGGAAGGTGTGAGAAACTATGACTCTTTGATAAGTAATCCCGACCAGATGATTGGTAGGTGAGCAGAGAATTGAAGTTCACTTATTTGTATCAAGTTTATAGCAACCTTGAATACTTACAATTATAAGAGGGGTGAATTCTTATCAACAAGTTTCAAAACTAAAGGAACCTAATGGAAAGAAATTTAGAGAATACAACATGTCATTTAACAATACATATTTTTGAAGAATGGGATAAATCAGACCTAGAACAAAACTAAGAATCATGGTTTTGATAGAAAGAATAATATTTTATTCATATATCTAAGAAGAGATGTGGCTATAGATGCATGTAGGTATGTTAATATGGTTTATTTGTATAAAAAGTATTGTATTTCCATGTAAGTTTTCTGTTTCCTACAAATCATGTGTGCAAAAGATTTCACATTCTAGCAGATAGTGTATGTGTGTGTGTGCCAGGGAGTGAAAGCTGAGTGCAGAGTATAATGTCAAGAGGAGGAAATAATTTCCACAAATATTAAGCTGGGGGCAGAGTTGAGAAAATGGTAAAATTGCTCAGCATCCCTCAGTGTATTTGAGGTAGCTGATTGGATTTGGTAGATCTTGGGTCTGCTGAAGAGAGTTTGGAATAATGAGAGTAGCCTTACCACACTGAGATAATGATGTCATTTTATCATAAATAGCATGGTAAGCCATTTGGGAGCTACAGTTTTATGTAATAGTCTGGAATCCTTCTGACAAAATGTCCTCACTGTTTCCAAAACTGCTGAGTTTGAACATTCACTAGTCATAACCAAGCTCTTTTAACAGTACGGGTTTTCATATTACATTTTGCATACTAAGTCTCTATAGTTTTATGAGATAAATCTTCTTAAAATAATTTAGTTCCAGTATTTTGAGACAGCAAACTAGGATAGATTTTTAACACTTTAATTCACCAGAAGCATTTCAAACAGTATCTTTTTCAAAATAAAAATGACAGTTCTCTTAGCAAAATGTAGACTCTTCATATGCAATGAAATGAATAGGATGAAATGTCTAAAATTTTTTCATTGTACTTTATATATGAATTCATTATTAAATAGTATATGCAATTAATTAATTAAAAGGAAATAATTTATTCAATAATTTAATGAGACTAGAGATGGCTTGTATACTTTGAAAAATCCATGCCTTATTTCCTTTTGACAAATTTAAAACAAATTCATAATAAATATGACACCCCAATTCTCATACCTTTTCCAAACAGATAAACATATTTTGGAATTTTATTATCAATAAAAATTGCTTGATTCTTAAGTGTTTTTCTTATTATCATGCTGTGGTTTTAATCTCTTTTACCGAGGATTAGCATGATATCAAATCAGGAAAGAATATATTTCTTTTCCTTCTTTCTTGATTCTTGCAAGAAGTGAGAATAAGCATGTAAAGTTTGGAAAACACAATTTAATGAACTGGGAAACAATTTTGTATATAAGATAATGTGTTTGATAATCTCCAACCTTATTCCCTTTCTTTCAGTCCCTCTCATAATCTCCCCATATACTTTCTTTTAGGAAAATATTTCATCTTAATTCATACCTATGGGTGTTTTGCCTTCCTGTATGTCTAGGCACCATGTACATGCCTGGTACAGACATCATGCAGTAGGGCACACAGATCCCCTGGAACTTGGATGAATACAGTTGTTGGCTCCATTTAGGTGACAGGAATCAAACTCAGGTCTTTGGAAGGCGGCTATTGTTCTTAATTGCTGAGTCGTCTCTCTGCACCTCTCGCACTCTTTTGCAGATGTTTTAAGTTCAGTTAGACGTGCTATTTTAGGAATGGACATAGAGTGGTTCACAGGAACTTAAGGAACCTGCCTAAGGGACGTATCTTGGCTAAAGTTAACTTCACTCCTTCAGAATCCTCCAATTGTTAAGAAGGCCAACCCATGTTACAGTTTGGGGATCTTATGAATGGTAATGTGATTGTAGCAAAAGCTGTGAACTCATGTTCACTGTCAAAATATAAACTATTTTTTATAAAGAGAAGAAAGAGTAGAAGAGAAGAAAGAAAAATGTATAAGATAGGAAAGAAATGGGTAGATATAAGACAATAACAATCATTATTCTAGGACCTGCTATAAGGAGTTACTTTCAAATGTTCTGTTTACTACTAGTTGATCAACCTAATGTTTTGTTTTGTTTGTCTACCTTTCCTACACAAAGGAGTAAAAATGTCTTTCTATCTTTGCCAGTCACTCTCCTTCAAGCTGTTCAATTAAAAGGGAATAATTGAATAAGATTCTTGGGGAAAGGAAAACAAAACAAAACAAAACTCTTTTTAGAAAGAAGTAAAAAGATTTTGATGTGTTAGCAGTTGTAAGTGTACAGGAGGAAAATTGCATATTAAGGAAAGAAAGCTCTATTTGGACATTGGTGGAGCAGTTGTTCATAAGACTACTGGATCAGAGTTGTCTCTGTGCTGTTGGCCAAGCTGACCATTTTGTGTGGGATAGAATTGATCTTCTCAGTTTTCAACCTTTCATGGATTTTGTTCATGTTTCTCTGACAAGTAAATCTAAAATAACGTGCTGTTGTTTTATGGATAACATGCATACAGAGTGTTCAACACAAAATAAATATAAATACTTTTGTTGTGGGAACGATTTTTGACATTATGCAGATTTTACTTTAAATGTCTATTTCTGTAGTCTGCACAGAAAATGGAGAGAAACTATGATCATCTGACTATCATCATTGTATTTGCTATTTCAAGGTTTAGTTTTAGAATATATTTAACTGGGAGTCCTGGTTCATCTATTGGAAGCATCTTCCTTTTGTGGCAATCTGAAGAATAAATTAATATTATTTCTCAAAGATTTGTGAATGCTTTAAGAATCTATATTTATTTTTTTAAACCCTATGCTTCATAATTAACATATGTGTACCTGGCAAAACGCTAGATACGGCATAAGAAAACAGTATAATAGAAATGAGCCCGGGAGGATAAGCGGATACTTTAACAGCACAATCCTCTAGTTGTCAGGATTATGCAAGGTACCCAGGGAGAAACTGCACAATGATAGCACTGCATCAATAGAAAGTATAAATTTTCTGTTGAGATATATTGAATATAAAGATGAAGTATATGAATATGAACTGAAAATTTGACTATGGTTATCCTTATATGTATAGCAGAAGATTTGGCATTTCATATACTTCTGTTGGAGATATTAATATCTTTGGCAGGAAAAGAAGTCACTCGGTTTGTATTTTAGAAAGATTTATAAATTGTGTATTTGGAATTTATTTGAAAATTTTGATAAGACACAGGAGGATTTCAAGTTTAAGGCTAATATGTGGAACTTTATGAGATTCTTTTTATAAAAAAATGGTTAGTGTGTGTGTGTGTGTGTGTGTGTGTGTGTGTGTGTGTGTGTGTGTGTGTGTTGGTAAAGTTCTTAGTGTGAATGAATGTGTACCTGAGTTTGTGTCTCCAGCACCTAAATAAAAGCTGGTTGGGTAGTGCATACCATTAATCCTAGTACTGGGGATAAAGTGATAAGACAGTCTCCAGAGCTTGCTACTCAGACTTGCTGAAATCAATCAATGAGCTCCAAGTTTGGTGAGAGACCTTTTCTCAAAATGTAAGGTGGGGAGAGATTGAGAAAGATATCCAACATCTTGCTTGGGTCAGCACACAAATGTGATTTTATATACTCATGTGTGTATACACATGAGCCTGTATATTCATAAATACAAACACATAAATAAGAATTTTTAAGAAGACTAAAGGTGTTAGAACACTTAGGGTATGAACATTTGCATAGCTTGCAAATGACCCCATGACCAATGCCTGGTACCATATTGGCAAAAAGAACATAAATAAATCCACATATTTAACAAGTTTCAATAGTTGACTTAAGAAGTACAAGAGTAGTAAGCAAAGAGAGAGAGAGAGAGAGATCTTAGATTAGGTATTTGACAGTGATGTCATGAGAAATGTTACATCGCTTCTTCATAAATATTTGCACATCCCAGAGAAGATTTTAAAAGGTAAATGTGTGTTCTTTTGACTGCTTCTTATCTATTTTAATAAAGTTTAATTTTCTTATGAGCTATTGGACTCATGGTAGTGATACCAACACAGAAAGTGGGTTAATATTTCTCAAATTCTTAAAAAAACTCTATTCCACCTTTTTTTTCCAAAATTAAATATAATGAGTCTGTTCCTTTAATGAAGAGATGGTTTAACACTTATAAGGTCTTCTACTGTCGCCGAGCCCTTCTCCATTTAGATGAGAACATTGCTTCAGGACCTACAACTTCAAAAAGAGTGCAATCTTATGTACTAATTTCCATCAACATTCTGGTTGTCTTATTAAATATTACTACCTCATGGATATAAGTGTCAAGAGTTAATAGATGTCTATTTTTTGGCTGTCATTAAAAGCATAGTTTATGAACCAGCTTGAAAGTCCCTGCAGGTCATGTTCCATTAGCGGCCTCTCCAACTTTTCAGACCATTTTGTTAATTGAAGAGTACTAATTTCTGACTGTTCAAATATATTACTCAATGATATGAAGATCCATATGGATAGTAATGAGCCATTTCTATGACCATGCTTTATAACGTCAAGCCTAGTTGTCAGAAGAAAGGAATCTTTCCATTTCTAAGTGAGGGCAGTCCTTCTTCATCTACGCATTCTTTTTATTGTTATTGTTTGAGACAGAGTCTTAGGTAGCTCAGGTTGACAACAAACTTGATATTTAGCCAGCTGGTCCTGAAATCCTGATCCTGTAGCCCCTAGCAGTCCATACACTGGGATAACAAACTTAAGACACCATGATCAAATTGTCTGTGCATTCCTCTTAGATGCATATTTTTATTTGTTCTCTGAAAATTTCACACAAAAAAATTTTAACATAATTTACCACCTTCCTATAACTTCTTTTATAAACCCTTTCTCTACCCTCTTATCCCTTCACACTCATATTTGAGATACTTTTTGTTTCTCTGCTGAATCCAGGTCATGTTGCCAAGCTAGTCTTTGTGCATTAGGCCTGCATTACATGTGATCAACTTACTAGAAATTACATCATAAAAAATGCAAAGCAAAACAAACAACAAAAACCCTGACTCGTACTCTTCTATCTGCTAACAAAGTCTAATAATGCCTAAGTCATAGTAATATTTCTCATCCTTTTATTTTGGGATTATGTCTGGGTAGAATGTGAACAGATCTTGTATATGTTATCCCAATCTCTGTGAGCTCATATGTACATTGTCCTGTTGTGCCTGGAAAACACTGTTCCTTGATATTACCGATTTCTATTGGCTTTTACAATCTTCCTTCTCCTTCCTCTGAGATTCCTGATCAGTTGGGTGTGGGGTGTAATATGTACGTCTGATTTAGAGCTGAGCACTCCATAGATTTTTATTCTCTAAACATAGGGGTCATTTTAATATTATGTCCATTTAACAGAGTAATAGTATCAAGTTCTTCCCAAGGGATTCTAAACTATATAGCCTCATCTTCTTGGTTATTTTAGATGTTCCAGGCATGTTTTCTGAGGCATTACCTTAAATATAATCATAAAGGTATGGTGAACATCACGTACTCTGAACATTTTAATAGAAGTCCATCTTTATCACTTGATATCAATATAAAACAGCAACACTATATATAGCAGCATAGATTTGAGATTTTTAATCTTATTCCTTCAGTTTTCTGTAAGAAAACACACACACACACAGTACAAACAACAACAACACAAACTGTTGTAAGTTGAGGAGACCTGCTTTTGGTCTTGGCTGCCCTGCTAGCTTACACCTGAAATAAACACACAGAAATTGTATTAATTAAATCACTGCCAGGCCCATTATGTCTAGCTACTTATTGGCTAACTCTCACATCTTGATTTAACCCATTTCTAATAGTCTGTGTTCACCACGAGGTCATGGCTTACCAGGAAAGATTCAGCATGTCTGACTTGGCAGCTACATGGCGGCTCTCTGTCTCCCTTCTTCCCAGCATTCAATTCTGTATACTCAGCCTACCTAAGTCTGCCCTCAAAAGGCCAAAGCAGTTTCTTTATTCAACCAATAAAAGCAACACATAGACAGAAGAACCTCCTACACCAATTAAAAAAAAAGGAGCTAAAAATCACTGGTCATTAATATCTCTTAATATCAAAGGTCTCAATGTGGCTATAAAAAGACATAGGCTGACAGAATGGATATGAACACAGCATCCATCCTTCTGCTATGTATAAGAAACACACCTCAACCTCAAAGACCAACATTACCTCAGAGTAAAGGATAGGGAAAAGATTTTCCAATAAAATGGACCAAATAAACAGGCTGGTGTAGCTATCTTGATATCTAACAAAATAGACTTCAAACTAAAAGTAATCAAAAGAGATGAACAAAGATATTTCATATTTGTCAGAGGAAAAACCCATCAAGATGAAGTCTCAATTCTGAATATCTATGCCCCAACATAGATACAATAGTAACAAAATACAATCTTTCAATTTTATGCACTATGCATACTAATAAAGATCATTACATGTCAGAATGCTAATTTTGTGACTGATAACAATATATGCAGAAGATGGGATCTATTTCTAATTATTTACATCATATTTTCACAAAGCATTTAATCTGTGTATTCAAAGAGAGCAACTTTCTTCTCTGGAGATTTTTTCAATCTTTGACTATTCCACAAAATATTGAATAATAATAAAAAATATGTATCAATTTGTCTCCTTCTAAAAAATATTTAATGTTGCCCAATTAACATAAATAAGATTTAGGCACCAATTATTTTCAGCGTTAAGTAGTATATTTTATTAGATTTATTTATTTATTTGCATGTTTGTATATGCAGGCATGAGGTGTGTGTGTGGAGCTTAGAGGACAACTTGCGGCAGTTCATTAACACCCTCTTCTTTGTGGTTCCTACTCATCAGGGTTAGGCCTTCTGGCATTCTGAGCAGGTGTTTTCATCTGTTGGGACATCTCCCAGGCCTGAAACAATAGGAAATGGTGATTACTTATTTCCTTTGTGACTCAAAGAACCAAAGACTTCTTGTTGGAGGAAAGAGCTGTTTTTGGTTTCTGGCTGCCCAGCTACCTTAGACCTCAAGTAATCACACAGAAACCATATTATTTAAATCACTGTGTGGCCCATTAGCTCTAGCTTCTTATTGGCTAACTCCTACTTCTTAATTTAACCCATCTCCATTAATCTGTGCATCAACAAAAGTTTGTGGCCTACCAGCAAAGTTTTAGCACGTCTATCTCTGGTGGTGGCACCATGACTTCTCCCTGACTTTGCCCTTCTTCTCCCATGCTATAGGCCAAGCCAGTTCTTTATTCATTAACCAATAAAAGCAATACATAGACAAAAAGACCTCCCACACCATCTTCTTATGAAATAACAATAAGTACAATAGTTACTTTGTTTATAAATGAGGCATAAATATTGATTAGAGTACATTCTAAATGTAAGAAAACTATTGTGTTTTTCTTTGATAAATTTTAAAATATTGCTCATTTGAGAAACAAAGAAATTACTGACAATCTACCAGTAGTATATTCCTTGATTCTTACATTTTAGTATAGATCTATTCACCACTGACCTATATTTTTAATTGTTTCTGAATTTCTTCCTGCTGAAAAAGTTGCAGAAGGAGGTTAACCATAAGTTCAGTAGGAAATGTTTCTGACAGGCTCAGAAAATACTTCTTATTCATTTCAACATTCATCAGCTGGTAACTGCACCTATTTGCTACTAGAAGCTGCTGTAATATATAAGATTGCAGGATGCAGCATATTAATGAAGTGAGGGAATTACAAATATAAAAATATTATCTTTACCTCTACTCTTTTTCCTCAGTTATTAAATCGATATTTTTATTTTTTCCTGTAACTACAAATACATTTTTATCTTTGTGCATATGTATATATGGAGTGATATATGTGTGTATGTATTTTCCTATGTATGGGTAAAGATTGCTCTTGTCAGGGAGTGAGTAGAGTGGCCATATCCTTGGCTGTCAGTTCTCACCTTTCTTCTTGCTTAAGAGAGGTTGTCTGTTTTATTTGACAGAATAAATATGTACATATATTACAAATTATCTCCATCATTTATACAAAGTTTAGGAGCACAAAGTATCCAGTTTTGACATTGGATCTCTACAGCAGTTCCCCACTGATCATGGCATTTACAGAAACAAGTTAAAAAGTTTTTGGTGCTGAAACCTGTCCAATAAATTAAATTTCAAATTTACTTGTAACATTTCAATAGCAGTATATTATTTGCATTTTAATAAGTAAAGCTTGCCTGAAGATCAGAGTGCAAAACAACCACACTAGTCAGCCATAAGGCTAGGCAATGGCAGCACATAGCTTTCATCCCAGTAGCCACACTAGTTAGCCACGAGGCTGAGCAGTCATGGTGCATGCCTTTAATCCCAGTACTAGAGGAATATAAGACTGGAGATAGGTCTCATGCTCAGTTTCAGTCTGAAAATTCATCCAGGAAAAATTGCCCATTTTGGTCTGAGGTGGAGGCAAGTGCTAGTGGCTGGCCACTTTGCTTTTCTAATTTCCAGCTTGAACCCCAATATCTGTCTTTGGGTTTTGATTATTTGTGTCACCTTTTAGTATAAGCAAAACATCTCGTGTTTAGAATGTATAAAGCACAAACATTATTTCAGAAGACAAGAGTTTTGATGATGTTTCAAATAGGTAATATGAAGTGTGAGGAAATTTTCTGTCATAATTAGTTTCAGTCAAACTCATAGGTAGCTTGACATGTTTAGGAAGAAAGAACCTAGCTTGACATGTTTAGGAAGAAAGAACCTCAATGGAAGAATAGTACAATGGGAATATCTCTAGTGTGTTATCTAGTTTGGCAATTAAAGTCGCAGGCCCCAGCCTTCTGTGGGCAATAGGTAGTTGGTTAAGAGTTCTATGAGAAAGTTAGCAAAACAAGCCACTAAGCAGCATTACTTCCATGTTTTTGCTTGATTTACTGACTCTAGATCGCTGCCTCAAGTTTCTGCCTTGACCTTCCTTCCTAGAAAATGGTGAACATCACCAACCTTATATAGATACTACATATGTCTGTGTAAAACAAACAAGCATTCAGAATTGCCACATATTTTGTCTTTCTAACTGAATAACAGTGGCATGCTTGCAAGTAATAATATTGAAAAATTTAGGTCATTGTTGACTACCTTCAAATTTGAAGGCACATAGTTCCTATTTACTGTATTCTGTTTCTTTGAAAATGAAGTGAGATGCAACTATGTGTGGTGTCACCACAGAGTAAAAAAGAGAAAATATTACATGCCTTATATTCTTTAGGTAGCAGTAAGTAGATTTACTTGCTTCTTTCCAATAATGCCAAAGTGACAGGATGCATATACCACCTTCTCTTTTGATCTTATAATAATGGAATTCTTCACTTCTAGCAATCATTTGTTTAAAAATAGAAATAGAACTAATAAGGCAGGATTTATTCAAGCTGCTTCATCAACGAAGAGAGAATTTTCAGGGGGGAATATCATTCCTCTCTACTAGATTACCTAGGTCATAAACCTTTACTCCTGAGCCCATCTTGTAGGAAATTGTGGGTTTCATTGTATAGAATATCAGGGGTTTATTAAAAAGGTACAGGTATATCCCATGAAAGAATGAGAGGTGAAACATTGACATAAAATATGTGTGTAAAAGGTATAATCAGTAAAAAAATGAGAGTTTACTGTGGGAGCTGAAGTGAAGGAAATCAGCAGACAGGCAGCTGAAATGACAGCTAGAGGCTTGGCTTTCTTTCCTAAACATTCCTGGTCCTGGCGCGTGCGCGCGCGCGCACACACACACACACACACACACACACACACTCACACGCACACACACACACATACACACACACCTCAAACTCAAACCATAAAGAGATAAATACATATACTTTGTACTGAACTTGGGGTTGTTACCTTGAAACTGAAAAATGATAACAACTTAGAGCATTTCCCCTACCTAGACTGAAGTGACAGTGGAGCTGTATGTCCGTGACAAAAAAAGAAATAGACTATTGATTTCATTTTGTGAACCCTCTAAACAAGAGGATTAGATCACCACAGAGATGACTTTGGAGATGGCTTGCCTGGAGATCCAACCTGTAGAGTACTGGAAAAGTAAGGTGAAGAAAATGATGACTGTTGACAGAGAATGAAGGGAGGATAAAGGATGCATAATGTTCGGAACAGCTCACTAACGTGGAGCTAAAGTTCTCTCTGTTAAATGAAGTATAAAAGCATTCACAATGGGGAATTTTTTACTTCAAAGTACAAATGATTGTATCAGCTTCCTTTGCCTAGTTCATACATATGATTTACCACAGAGAAGATTAATTTCTGGGGTACAATTCAGAAGGAATTCCATTTCTTGGCAGAAAATGAACCCTAACTCAGAAAGTACTAGAAACCTGATATTGATGTCTGCTTAGAGTTAACCCTTAGAACTGGCATCATATAATGTGCATTTTGAGCTGAAAGCTTCTTTCTTTCCACCTCAAGTATTTTGCTCTCAGTTCTGTTTCTCTACAACCTTCTGTGTTAGGAAAATCTTCATACTGTGAGTCATCAGTCATTCTGATTACTGCCAAGCATACCCATTACCCTCAAGTGAGAAAAATAATACATCACACATGACAAATTCAAATTCAAACTAGCTGAAAGAAATATAACAATAGCTCAATTAACCTGTGGATGCTTGTGGCAGACATGCATTTATAGGTGAGGTATATAAACTGTAGTATTTCAGGAAAAGAGTAATTTAAAACAGATCAATGTAAAGCAGCTTTGCAGAAAGGCATTGACTGTTTTCTTTTTCCTGCTGAATTGCCACAATATTTCTTCCATTCATTTTAAGCACTGTTCCTGCTTAAACACTGAAAATATATTATTTTCAGGAAAAGGATATGATTGTTTTTAAAATTGTTTAATTAAAGACCCAAGGAGATGAATTCACTCTCCTGAAAATTAAGTGTTTATAGTAAGCTATTAAGTCAATTATATACATAGAATTTTGCCAATTTCTTTGTTAGGGTTTCATTTGTTAAATATGCAATGCCAACATCTTCCATCACCAGTTTATCCTGAGTTGTAATTCTTGGGAACCTGGATTTGTTAACAAAGTCTTATGTGAAATTATCATAGAAAACAAAAGTATGAATGCACGTACTAAAATATAATTGCAAACATCTTAGAGGGCATATGCTTCTTGATGACCATATTATTTTTCCCCCAAGAAATCTGCTTAGAAATCTCATTAAAAATCCTTTTTCATTTACTTTATGATGAATGGGTTATTAGCTAAGTGCTTTACCATGCATAGCAACACAAAAAGATGATTTCAGGTCAGCTCTCATTCTTCTCAAGAGGAATATGCTCACCAGAAACACAAGATGGGTATGTCTGTGTGAGTGTGTGTGTTCTTCAGTATGATAAATACTCCTTAAAAATACATTGAACAAGAGTGATGTCTCAGTCACTAGGTCAGGAAGAGGTGAACATTGGTGCTATGCAGAGGCAGAGGTAAGTGGATTCCTAGAGCTCATTGACTAACCAGACTAGTTGAATTGACAAGAGTCAGGTTCAGAGATCCAATCTCAAAAATTAAGGTGGAGAGTAATTGGTGAATAAATCTCACATTAGCCTCCTTCTTCTACATACATGTAGACCTGGATGTGCACATTTGTACATATGAGTATGGGTATATATCACACACAACATTTAGTCATGCACACTTTAAAAACATAAGTAAAAACAATAATTATAAAGTTTTTAACATATACACACACAATACAGTCACAACAAACACTTTAAAAGCATAAGTAAAAGATAATAATAATTATAAAGTTTCTAAAACACCATGCCAAGCTTTATTTTATTACTTTCCTAATATCTGGGAAAAGGTCCTGAGTGCATCATTTTGTAAGTTTCATTACTGTTCAGCATTTATTTTTCCTTTCTGCTTTAATAACAATATTATCTTATTATATATCATCATTTCTCTGAATAAGTGATCTTTTTCTGTGCTTATCTTTAATGAAGGCTGCTCCCTAATAGCATTTTAAGGAAGATACAGGAGTATTTCTATAATTATGACCAAGGAACTATAAGCCATAAAACTTCTTTTTCTCCTGAATATTTCCTTTTCTGCTTTCTTTATTATTTCTTTTTTTCTTTGGTGGCTAAGTTTACTCTTTTGTCCTCATTCATTATCAAGTGAATCAAATTCACCATGTATTTAAACAGTTTTCTTTAGCTTCACACCTGAGGCTTTTTTATGTAAATATTTTTGAGCCTGAGTGTTCTTGTTTCCTTTTAATACATTGTTTCTTAATCTGTGGGTCGTAACCTCACAGGGGTCACATATCAGACATCCTGTCCTATCAGATATTTACATTATGGTTTATAACAGTAGCAAAATTAAAGTTATGAAGTAGCAATGATATAATTTTGTGGTTGGGGTCATCACAACATGATGAAGTGTATTGAAGGGTGACTGCATTAGGAAGGTTAAGAACCACTTTAACTTAATGGAGGTGGTTGTGAGCTGATTTCCTGTATCAACAGGAAGTTCTTTCTGGAAGTCATACCGAGGGTGGGGGAAAGAAGTAGAGACAGACATGTCACCAAAGTCTAATCTTTGTAATTTCTGTCAAGGTGAAGCTGGGTCTAAGGAAGACCTCATGTGGTTCACAGTGATGACAGAAATTTCAGGCCTTAGATTTCTGCCGCTTTATTTTCATCTGACACAAAATGATTCTTGTCATTCATTGTTTCACATAGTGTGATTCAAGATATTTGTACAATCCTCAAAGACATAAAAGAGCATATTCTAGTATGGGAAATGGTTTGTTTCTCTTTGATGACTGAAAATTACTTCTGTCCTTACAAAATGTTAGGGTAGGACCTCTACAACATGAATAATGACAGTTTTCTGTAGCAAATACATGTTTTGTGCATTTAGGTACATGTTTCATTTAAAATGAGCCAATATCATTAATTTAAATAGGTAAATTTTATCACAACATGTTGACTATTGTAACAGCCACCATTAATCTCAAATATTTGATACCAAAATAAAGAAACTAAAAGAAGAGATTACACATTATTTATTTGCAGTTCTTATGTCAGAGGAAATACACAACCCTACCTTAAATTATCCATTAAGGTAACTTGCTTACTGTTGCTCAGAATGGTCAAATATGAGGTAATCATGGCTGATCTCACTTTGAAATAACTGATGTTTAGAACTTAATTAACAAGTAATCAAAGAGAAATAATTTTTGAGAAGAAATCTAAAGACCTGAAGTTTCTGTCGTCACTGTGAACCACATGAGTTCTTCCTTAGACCCAGCTTCATCTTGACAGAAATTATACAAAGATGGCTATAGGGATATTTCATTTGTATTTTAATAAATAAAGCTTGCCTGAAGATCAGAGAGTAAAACAGCCCCAGTGGTCGGCATTACAGGCCAGGCAGTCATAACACACACCCTTAATTCTAGTAACAACACTAGTTTTTCATAGAAACCCAGTGGTCCATGCCTTTAATCCCAGTCCTAGAGAGGAATACAAGGGAGAGCTCACAGACACAGTCTGATTCTGAGATTCCTGGAGGCAGGATCTCCAGTTCAGACTGAGATAGAGGTAAGAGCCAATGGCTGGCTATTTTGCTTTTTTGACCTTCGGGAAAGCTTTATTTATTAAAATACAAATGAAATATCACAACATTTGGGACTTTGGTGACACTTCTCTACTTTTCCCCCTGATATGACTGACAGAAGTATCTTCCTGTTAATACAAAAAGTCTTAAAACATCCCCGTCTCCCTTTAGAATTTTGCTTACTATTAGAAACACCCCTTTGTTTTGATCTGACACACGGTGATTCTTGTCATTCATTGTTTTAAACAATGTGATTAAAGTTATTTGAACAGTCCTCAAAGTCATTAAAGAGAATGTTCCTTTCTATGAAACGGTTTGTTTTGTTTGATGACTGACAATTACTTCTGTCTTCACTAAATGTTAGGTTAGGACTTCTACCTCATGAATAATGACAGCTGTATGTAGCAAATACATTTTTTTTGCATTTAGCTAGATGCTGCTTCATTAAAAATGAGCCAATACCCTTAGTCCAAGTAGATGACCAATTTTTAACCAGTGTCTCAGAAGGTGCAATTCAGTTTTCTGTTATATAAACTTTCTATGTTCAGAAACCAAGAGATACAAATTTCAGACCTGTTTGGTTCATTAATCATCTGAATCTGGGAGAAAAAGGAGTGCTCTGAGTAGAGATGATCTTTTGGCACAAGGCATGTAACCAAAGTCCAGCTATGATTTAATATATGTTACAGAGAATTAAGGAATTAAGTATAAAACTTTGAGTAAATAAGAATCCACATTTAGCTGTATATGTGGCACGGACCTATAATCCCAACACTTGGGTGAAGGCTGAGGCTATTATCTAATTCCTGTACTGGATTCAGACTGAAAGACATGGTCTCTTCTATGAACTAAATCTCTTTTCTCCTGTGTCTGGCACTACCACTGTTCTCTTTCTTTTCTTTCCTTCAGCTTCTCTTTCTCAATTTCCATTCATGGTTCTAACACTGGATGCCTCAGTAAATAATGCATTAATAACACTGATTCCCAAAGAAAAACTCAATACTCCCTTTTTATCAACAAATATTTCCACAACAAGCTAAATATTGCCACATCTGGGTGTCACAACCCATTTCCTTAGTATAATTGAAAGCCTGAGACTGAGTATTTTGTAAATAAAAGAGATTTACTTAAATCACAATTCTGGAGGCACACAGGTTAAGATAAGGGAACTGCTTCTGGTTGAGGGCCTCGTTCTCAGTCATAATGTGGCAGGTGGTACCATAATAAGGTGTTCTGAGTTCATGATCATGAGGTGAGTAAGCACAGGAAGAGGAGAGGGGAATCAAAGAGCTCAGAGAGTTTTAGCAGCCTAGTCTAATAGCAATCTCACCGTCTTAGAAAATGCAGTTCATGAGTGTTGAGTCTCTCCAGCCCTACCATAACAAGTCTCAATTCCATCACTTGTTCAATAATGTTTCAATATGAGAACTGGTAGGGGCTCACGGTATTTTAACCACAGCAACATGTCATTATTTTATGTATTTTTTTTTTGTGGTAAGACATGAAGCTACTTCAGTGAAGTACTAGTTCAATGAAGCTACTATTAGATCTTCATCGTTTATATAGTAGTAGGTCCATTCTTTGGATTGGTTTCATCCATTTTACATTTTAATTGCTAATTAAAATTGTTCTGCTACACCCTGTCTTCTGCCTTCCCTCCCTGTAAGTCACTGAGTCTTACCAGGATTTTCTGTGTGTCCATGGGCTTGGAACTATGAAATGGAGCTTGATGAGCTTACCAGAAAGTTCAGAGCAGAAAACAATGACTCCCTCTGTCCAGGATTAATTAGAAAAGGACTATGAAACCTTCTCTTGCTCATGTCTGATGTTGACAGGCTCAGTCAGAGGCAGACTTCATACAGGCAACTGAAGCTGTTCTGAGCATGCAATTGAAATGACTTTGTCATGATCCGAATATAACACTTCATAGCTTTTCTCCCTAAATTTTGGCTCTTGTGATTATTCTGAATCTTTTTCAGTGATGCTCTGTGACCTCTAGATTGTAAATGTCCTATTCATGGATGATTATGCAGTGGGACTTTATTCTCAGTGCTTTGAGTAGCTATGAGTCTCTGAGATCACATCCTTTAACTGCAGAGAGAAGCCTCTCTGAGTAAGAGTCAGAGTGTCTTTTGTCTCTGGGTATAAACATAAATAATTAAATGATTATTTGATGTCATGTCAATTTAGTTCAAGAAATAATAGCTTCTTACCTTGGATCTATGATATTCACAAGCATGTTTTGGGGGTGTTTTGTTTGTTATGTATTTTTCAATTTTAAGCTTTACAGTACCAGGATTGATTTTCTTTGCTTATAGCAAGTCTCAGTCAAGTAACAAAGCAGCAGTTACCACTGAAATGATCATACCATTAATACCATTATTGTGCCAGCAGGGACATCCTGCCTGGAATTCTAGTATTATCATTCATAGGATTTACAGCTATGTAAGAAGAGTAATATGATTTTAGCCATAGGGGCTGGCTTACATAGCCCCTTTGGCACTGCTAAGGCCAGCCAGTAAGAAACAAGTTTTCAGCTTCATTTCTCTATAACTTGCAAAATGTGTGTGTGTGTGTGTGTGTGTGTGTGTGTGTGTGTGTGTGTGTTTAGCACTAGAGTCTAGTAATTTAAGTGGCAGGCAACAAAGTGACAAGGTATGAACTTGTTTTGTTTGGGTTCATGCTGGGTGCTCCTTTATCAATGGCTCATCTTGAGGTAGAGTCTCATACCTGCCACAGGAATATTTATTTGGTTAAAAGTGGCTTCTAAGAGCAATACTATCTAGCCATAGAGAACATTCTGACTTACATGCTTTATTTGCTTACATGTTAGATTTCCATTTAACTTATATGAACACCTTGAGCTTTGTTGACCTCCCCTCTTTTCATTGTCTCCCTATCTCAGCTTAGAAAGTGTGGTGAAGTGAATGAGATGTTTGTGGGAAACTCAGGCATTTGAGTAATTGGTCTTCATTTGGTGAATCTCTTTGGGTAGGTTTAGGATTTGTGGTTTTCTGGAAGATGTATGTCACTAGGACCCAGATTTGAGGTTTCAAAGCCTCATGCTAGTCCCAGTTCACTCTCTCTGATTCTTGCTAGCACCAAGATGTGTGATGTCAATTTACTGCTCTAACCCATGTCTCTGTCTTCCATTATATACTCTTAATTTTCTGGGACCATAAGCCTCAATAAAGTCTGTCCTTCTATATGTTCACATGGTCATGGTGTTTTAACACAGCAATAGAAAAGGAAATAAATTGGAGAAAATACTGAGCAGCAAGCCAGAAATACTTGTTCAATTTCTTTTTCTTTTCTTTTGTACATATGATGACCAAACATACCTGAGAAAAAGAGAATGTGAAATATTTCTGAAGGAAGAAAAATTCCTGAAAATAATATTATATTTGGCAACTCTAAATTTATCATGTGACTACATTTAAACCAATACTGACTAGGAGAATGTTAAATAATACTTGTCCTTATTAAATCAAAAATTAATTAAAGGTAAGAATAGTATAGGAAAACAGTAGTACTTGATTCATGTTACAAAATAATTATTAAAAGAGCAAATATTTCCAGTTATCTTCTTCATTCAGTCCCCTTAGTGCTGTTTATATAATGCCAATGTGAATATTCCCCTTATCATTCTTCCTTGCTTCCTTTTAGATTTTCAGTCATTTTAAAAGGTAATTAATGTATAATAATATCATTTACTCCTTTATTCCTTCCTACCCTTCCCATATAACCCGACATAATTCTCAGAGTCATGACTTCTTTTTAAAATTATTATTATTATTATTGCATATACATGTGATAAAAATATGAATAAACCCTCTGAGTCCCATAGTATTCTGGCCCTTAGATAAAGAACAACAGGAAAATAACAACTTCCAAAAGGAGAAGTAGCCTTTCCCAGGGAGGAAACTTTAACTGGTAATAAAAAAATTTCCAAGTGGTCTGCCTTGAAATAGTAGTCATCAAAATAATGCTAAATGGATTCATCAGGGATTTTCATTTCATATATATACATGTATATATATATATATATATATATACATGTATATATATATGAGAGATCTTATAGTAGCCCTGGATGACATGGAGATCACTATGTGTAGGCCAGACTGGCTTCAAATACACAGAAACCCAACTGCTTCTACTTCTCGAGTGCTGGGATTAATGACCTGTGTGATGATGTCTGAATGCTTTCCTCCAGCTCAGTATGACCATCATTATGAACAGGCAGTACATACTAATGTCATTGTAAAATACCCGTGCTTGTGAATTTTGCTCTTGCTACCATTACGGCTTGAAGCATAGCAGCCATTTTTCTGGATAACTGAATAAGTGCTGAGTTACTACATGCGGGTCAGACAAAATATGGGGCTTTTCTTAGAACATTTTTTGATGTCCAGCCCCGACAAATGTATGTCTGTACTTATTTATTCTCTGTCCAGAGCCACAATCACTGCTTTATTTGCTGGAATTGATATTTTTCTCCTTATTTTCTAAATGAGGCATAATGAACAACCTTCTCTAAAAGAAGGTAATAGCTGTGATTTCCAATATCTGCATCATTGGTATTCCTAAACCAGAAGGTGCATGAAAACTTTTGCAGCTTTGATAATAGCAAGGTAAGCTTCCAAGCAGATTGCAACATCTCATTTGTATTCTTATTATTCTCTTAAGGGAATAAACATCATAGATAGTAAAAAAAGAAAATGTTCTTTGTTCTACCCTATGATTTTAGCCATCCAGCTTCTGGCTCCTGGTCATCCTGGAAATGTCAGGCCAAAGCTGTCAGGAGAACACAGTCCACAGAATCAACTAAACAAGGCTCATAGGAACTCACAGAGACTGAAGTGACAATCACAGAGCCTGCATAGGTCCTCTGCATACATATTGTGGTTGTTAGCTTGTTGCTTTTGTGGGACTCCAAACAGTGCGAATGGGGGTGTCTTTTACTCTTTTACCTGTTTTTTGGCCTTCTTTTTCTCCCACCAGGTTTCATTGGCCAGCCTTGATTTGAATGTGTGCCTACTCTTTTTGCATCATGTTATGCTTATTCAGTTCGTATCCATAGGAGGTCTGCTCTTTTCTGAAATAAAAGGGCGCAGGAATGGATCTGCGGGAGAGAGGAGGTATGGTAGAGGCTGGAAGGAGTGGAGAGAGGGGAAACTGAATTTACAAAGTTATCTATTAGAGAAGAATAAATAAAAAGGAAAGAAAAAAATTGTACATTATATTTTATATTACTTTTTCAACAGCACCTTAAATCAAGCTCCTAAACCAGTCGTAGTGGTGCGCACCTTTAATTTAAGCTCTTGGGATGCACAGACAGGTAGCTCTCTGTGAGATTGAGCTGAGCTGGTCTACTTAGTAAAGTCTAGGACAGCCAAGGTACTAAGGTTAGGTAGTAAGACCCTGTCTTGATAAAAGTGAAACCATTAAAAAGTTTTAAATAAATAATATTGTTCATAAAAGTTTCAGTTAAAATTGTTTGACCTATGCTATTTTAGAGAGTGAAAGGAGCTAACCATTCTTACATCACTTAGTAAACTGACTAGTAGCTGGAATATACTTAGAGAAATGACACATTTTCAATCTATTATAATTATAAAACTTTTTAATTTTTAACACCTTAACTATTAACATATATTATTTGACAAAGCAAAGATCCTTATCATGTGTCTAATGAGGGCTACTATTACTATGATGAAACACCATGACCATTGGTAAGTTGGGGAAAAAGGATTTTATTTGGCTTACTCTACCATATTATAGTCCATCATTAAAGGAAGTCAGGTCAGGCACTCCAACATTGCTGGAACCTAGAGGCAAGAGCTGATGCAGAGGTCTTTGAGGGGTGACATTACTAGCTTGTTCATCATGGCCGTTAGTCGGAGGAGACCAGTTTTGACAAGGTTACCACTTACCATGGTACGGGAATGGAGATTAGAAAAACCAGCAAAGAGAATGAAAATGTGAATGAAAATATTAAACAGAAGCATAAGACAGTATTGAGAGGGAGTTCCAGTGAATGCTGAAAATTTCCCTCATTTAACTTCCATTTGTTTAAATACCCTGACCCCAAAAGTTAGGAGTAAAATTTAAAAAAAAAATGCTTTAATATGATACAAAGAATGAACAGACCAACTCAAGGATTATGGGCTACATTCTTGGTTAAACAGTCTGTTGCCAAAACAAGACAAATAGCACCCATACCCTACAACAAAACATTCTGTAGGCAAACCAATCCTTGGGTGGAATCTGTAGTTATTTCCTTGAGTAGGAACCTAGTTGAATCCTTAGACTTTTGTTTGATGTAGAAACTGATTTAGTTCTTAATACCTGAAATACCAGATCTGGGTATTCGCCACACCTGTTATCTGAATTTTTGAAAATAACATTGAGAGAACAAAACTCTCTGAACTATATCAGGGTTGTGAAAGAGGCTGCTTGTTTGTTTCCTGGCCGCCCAGACCCAAAATAATCACACAGAAATTGTATTAATTAAAAACACTGCTTACCCTATTAGCTCGGGCTTCTTATTAACTAACTCTTACACCTTAAATTAACACATTCCTATTATTTTATATTTTACCACAAGGCTTGCGATTTACCTGTCAGGCTCCGGGAGTGTCTTTCTCTTTCAGCAGCAACATGGTGTCTCTTTTACTCCGCCTCTTTTCCTCCTCTGCTTGGAATTCCTGCCTGAAGTTTGTTTGATGTATAAGTAGATCTACTTCTTAATACCTGAAATACCAGATCTGAATATTAGCCATACCTATTATTTAAACTGTTGACAATAACCTGGAAGGAATAGAAGCAAGTTCCAACTCTGTGGCTTTTAGTCAAGGTGGAATGGACACAAACCTATGGGCCCTGTCAGCTGTTCAGCCTGCTTTCTTTAAGAATCCAAGACTATCATCCCAGGGGTGACATAGTACACAATTGGCTGTCACTATTCTCCCCATCAATCACTAATTTAGAAGTGACAAATACCAAGAACTTAAGGAGACATTTCCTCAATTGAGTTCCCTCCTTTTAGATGACTGTAGCTTATGTCAATTGACATAAAACTTGCCAACGTATTGTGAAAATTCCATATGTGTAAAATGTTCCTTTACTGTATTTACCGCTTTATTACCTTTTAAAATCTTCCTTCCCATCCCTACCTTCCCGTTCCTCCTCCACATCATTAACATGTCCCATTTTACATAAACATCCTTATTTGTTTTTTGTAACCTCTACATAAGACACAAAAGACATGGTATTTGTTTTACAGCAACGACTAATTTTCTTATCAAGATATAGCCCAGGCTATTCTGTCTCAACTAGAAAAAGCAGTAAAAAGATTTCAGTAGTCCCCTCTTTATACCATAAACTCTGAGTGATATGTGCCATATGCCAAAATCCTAGGTGATGCTTATGATACATTGACCTTCAAATTAACTTAAAATTAAATACAACAGTAGATTAATCACAATAAATATAAATATAAAGTAGCAAGTGTGATAAAATAATTTTATAGAAATTATTTCAGTCTTATGAGTTCTTTACTTGTAGAAACTTGCAAAATTTATAAGTTGTTTGTTTCTAGTAGTTCAACAATTCGGTTGATCACAGCATAAGAGATTACCTAGAACAATACTGTGCAGAAGAGAGGACTTTGCAATAACTATATATTTATTAGTTATGAAATGCTAAAGAGTATTTCAGAAAGAGTAGTTCTATATAATATATATGAAATTACTAGTTTCATAACTACCTATATGAACTTAAAACATAATATTTCTTCTATGATATAATAACATATAAAACACGGAAAAACGTTAGTAGTGAAAATCACCAAACAATTATGCCAGACTGACGTTTCAAGAGTTTTATCGTTCCTCAGGATTATTCTTCAGATGGAGAAAAACGTATCTTCTTGTCCAAAAGTCAAAATTTTCTTGTTCCTTAGAAAGATATTATGCCAGCGAGTGGTGGCGCACGCCTTTAATCCCAGCACTCAGGAGGCAGAGGCAGGTGGATCTCTGTGAGTTCGAGCCCAGCCTGGTCTACAAAAGCTAGTTCCTGGACAGGCTCCAAAGCTAAAGAGAAACCCTGTCTCAAAAAAACAAAAAAAAAAAGAAAGATATTATGATATCACATTTCATGTTGTCTGTCTAGGCATGTTCTCTTTGGATAATACCTATGATATACCTTTCTTTACATTTCTCTATTGAACTGGTATTTGAGAAAGTCATAATTGGAAAGACTCTGTGAAGCTGTTTTTGTTATTTAAAATAATAAAGTCATTTCACTCTGACCAGGATTTGTGTTCTGCTTGTTATCATGAAATGTGATTGTAAGTGAATTTGTATGATATTGTCTAGCTATCAGAATTATTCTGTTCTTTATTTATCTTAAAATATTATTAAGGCTAAATCCACCTGTCTTTCACAAGGATTAATACTGTTGTGAAGAATTGGGTCCATTCACAGGAAGATTCTTTTTAAATGTGAAGTACTACTGAATATGGTAGTTTAAAATTGTTTTCTTATTTTATTTGAATGGTGTGTCTCTGTGTATGTCTGTGCATTCCATGCATACCAGGTGCCCACAGAAACTAGACTATGGAGCTGAATAGCTCAGATATGAATTCACAGTTGGTTCTGAGACACCATAAGAAAGATGGAAGATGGACCCACATCTTCCTGAAGAGCATCCACTGGTCATCTAACCACTGATCTCTCCATCCACTAACTATGGTATCATTGAAGACCATATTTGAAGTAATTGGGCTCCCTTTATTTTCTTAGTTCCCCCTATTTTTTCTTTAGTATTTTTTTCAGACATGTTTTTATAGGTACCACAAGCTTTCCAGGAACTATCCATGTACGTATGGATACCATTGAACTCAGAGAACACATCTGGCTTTTTCATGTCAAGTGCTAAGAAATAGCTACAAACAGCATTAGCACTCCATTTAGCTTTACTTTAACAGTCCCCCACTATTTATTTAGCAGACTAGCTGTGATACTGTTTTTCTTTTTTTTTTTTTCTTTTTTTTTCCTTTTTTTTTATTTTTTTTCCATACATTGTTTTGTTTTATTTTTTCCATTCAAGAACATAATTAAAGATAAAAAAAAAATTTTTTCCTTTCTTCCCCTTCTCCCGGTCCCTTCCCACTACCCCCCACCCCTCCTCCCTCCCCCTTCTTCCTTGAAAGAGGGCATGGTGCCCTGCCCTGTTGGAAGTCCAAGGCCCACCCCCATCCCTCCT